>JARJUA010000221.1:0-32243 GCA_030787035.1 Aschersonia sp. MBC 877
CCCTTCCACCATTGTCCGCCAGACAGCTTCAATAGTTTCTGAAAATGTTGCAGTCTGTTGCAGCAAGAGTTGGTTGGTCGTGGCAAAGGCTTTGCTTCCTGGGCAGAGTCTCCGACTGGCTGGAGTCTCCCGCCGGGCATCCATGTCTCCGGAGTATGTTGCTAAACGTGGTTAAGATTGGCTAGTCAAAGGTGCGGCGGAAGCGGTGTGTACACGACAGGGTCTCATAGAGACCGGTCTTTTTGAACAAGCAGCATGCGGAATATCTTGAATGAGCTCTGCATGACCAATGTCAGCGAAAGAAAGGGGGGAGGGAGAGGACCAGGCGGATCGATCGAACCCGCTCCGCGTAGCATGTCATCACTTCAACTTGATGGATATAACTTGGATACGACAGCCGCCGACAGCAGCTTCATGACAACCGCTTGCTCTTTTGCAACTGCTTTTTCCTGCCGGGTTTTCTCTTCTTCTCCATCCAAGCCAAGCCTCTGCGCAGGCTTTTGTCAACAACAGGGAATGGCCGGCACAGCATCCCGGGGAAGGACCGAGAAGGGGGTGGAGGGGAGCTGGGCCGCAAGTTGCAGCTGTGTGGCATCCAGTACGTTTGAGAAGCAACTGGCTATTGACTTGTCCACTTGGCCAAAGGGCTGAAGCGGCTATGTTGTTCATCACTGACGACACAAGGAGAGATGACGCTGTGATGACTGCGGCCAAACAACTACTGCATTATCGCCTCAACCTCAAGAGGCTCCTCAACGGGAGCAAACGCAGCTCCGTTTTCGTGGCATATCTCACTTGAGCTATTTTAATGCGACGAACAGGCCGTGGCGTCATGATTGATGTCCAATGAGTGAGAAGTAAACAACGAGGCGTCAGACCAGGTCTGTTTTTCCAGGCGCACACCTTGTCAAAGAAGGAAATGCAGCAGGGAATTGCTGACATGCGCAGCAAGTGCGTGTTAGGCGTAAAGAGAAAAAGAAAGATGGACAGAGAGAGTGGTATCTCTGCGTCATCGCAGGCACTGAGCCGAGATGGACATTTACACCTTGAGCAGCACCAACAGGCGACGAGATCGAGGTCTGCCGTGTTTTTTTCCCGTTCCGATGCATTGCGTCTTGCCTCGGTGGCGTCCCCCGGGACTGCAAGTGATCCCCAAGTGCTGCTGGGTCTTAGCAAAACATCTCGTACATGACGACAAGCGCAGGAGGGAGCGGAAACATCGAGCAAAACTTACGCTGTGCCTCTCTCCCACTTTTCCAGGCGGAGTAGGTCAGGGTTGTGCTGTGTTTCTTTGAGTAGAGTTGTGAGATGGGATCCGTGGACCATGGGGTGGAGTCTGGTGTGTGGTAACGGGAGTGGGGAGGAAGGCAGAGAAGAGGCCCTTGCCCTGGCTCCCAAGCTGTTTGGTCATCGCTCCTGCCTTCGCACCTCTCAAATCGTCTGCTGGGCGGACCAAAACTTGGCGGCAGGCAACGTGATTCAAGGTACGTACCCATTTAGTCACATTGTGCTCCGTACGGACTTTGAAGTATGGTATTCCCATCGTTGTAAATCTTGGTACTCGCCAATCCGAGCCAGCGATCAAATCACAAGCGCATCGGCCCAGGCGCCCCTCCTTCTTCCATCATGGCTGTCAGATGCACCCGTCGCAGTCTCTGCGTCATGCACCACTGTCTTCGATCCATCTCGTCATCTGCGTCACGAAGTTGGGGTCCGGACATTTTCAGCTTGCAGTCAAGCCGAGGCAATGTCCAGCTGGTCACAGTCGCGCGTTTCGACACCCGTGGGCCGGCGCATATGACATGAGACAATCGAAAATAGGGAAACATGCAAGAGCAGCCAGCACTCGATGCTCATGGCGATGGACGCTCTCCCCGAAGTCCTGGTCGTGTTCCGAACATGTATGCAGATTCATTAATTAAGATACCTACCTACCTAGGTACTTAAGTAGGTACCTACCGTACTTAGACTTTACCTCCATATTTCTCCCAAGTAAGGTACCCAGGTAGGTACTCCGTACAGCCAGTTCCTTGGGTCAGGGCCTCGGATGCGTCAAATACAGTAGCCTGCGTACATACTTTACGCAGCACTCCGTGCTCCATACAAGCTCCGCCTTCCGTACATGAGCCACTATATATGTATATTGGGTGGGCTGGTGTGAGCACAACCTTGTTGATGTTGGTTTGGATCTACAGTGCTCCGTACCAGGCACAGGAGAGCCGAAGCAGACGCTAGCATCGAGCATCGACGACCAACGTGCATAGCAAGAGCGTCGCCCTCGCGGACCACTACACGACGTCTTCCGTACTCGCCGCCGCTCCGAGGTGTCGTCATTCTCTCTTGTCTTGTGGCTATAGCCGCATTCCGCGTGCCACGGCTCTCCGCCACCACATGGCCACGTCGAGGACACGCCGCCAGCCAGGTTGTGCGCGGCTCTCTCGATTAGTTCCCGCCAGCCAGACCCGTCGGCCTCGTCGCTGATCTGCCGTAGTATGACTAGCATCAGTCGAATCGTGCCAGCCCCCATGGCCAATCTGGCAGGTGGCCAGGATCTCGCGCTACTGTAGCGCCGCCACCTGTCGAGATGGATGGAAATAGTCTGAGCTCATTTACAGCGCAAAGTTTAAACCGACAGGACACACGCCAACAGATCCCCTCGGGCAACCAATGCCGGCAAGCAACCCTCGCCCCAGCCATGACGAGATCCTTGAAAGGGTAGCATCCACTTGTACAGCGGCAGGTGCAAGCTTGGACGAACTTGCGACGTCCGTACGGAGTCCTCTATTCGGATTGCTAAGCCCGTCATGACTGAGCACGCCGAGCAAGGGCTTTGCTTGTGTGTCCATGTGCAAAAGGCGTCTAGCGGTCTGCTCCACGTGCCCACTGTCCTCTGCAAGGCTGGACCAGCATTGTGGGATGAACTGTGTACCACTCCAAGCACGGACTTGCTTGCTCCTCGAACTGGAGATGGACTTGGCTCAAGTCCAAGCCTGCGTCGTGCCGCCAGGGGTGTCGTGTCCAGTGCTCGATCCAGTGGGAAGGAGCAGGCCCTTTCTTGGCAGCTGGGTACAGTGAGACTGACGGCGCTGACATCTTGGTTGGTTGACAAGAAGGTGTCCGACGACTTTCGGGACTGGGCTGATCCATCAAGTGAGAGCTATTTGACGGGAAGATCCTCGGTCACGCGCAGCCCAGTCGCTTGACCCATGGAGACGCCACGCCCTGTAATACCTTTCGAGAAACCGGTGAATGCCGCGATAGACCGTTTGGACTTCAGCCCACCTTGCCGTCGTAACTCGATGTGGCAACAATCCCGCAAATCCCGCTTCGAAGAACAAAATGCTAAAGCAGGTCGGACTTGCAGCATATTGGGACGTAGAGCACCGGGCTGCAGACCCAGGAAACATCTTGACAGGATCAGGTACCGCAGATTTTCGGTCTGTCGAACCCTGCAGCTGATACGGCTCCTTCACAGTCTTGGAGGTCTCGTATCCAGTCCAGCCCTCCACGCTGCGAGAGCGAGCAAACGAAGGTGTCCGTCGCGCTCAGCCGCATGACGGACGGGGGAAAAGGCCCCCAAACGGCTGCCAGAAGTCTATGTTTAGGCCCGTCTGATGGCATGACATCTCCCTTATCGTCCACGGCATAACGAGGGCAGTCTCTTTATTGGTCAAGGTGAAAGGGGTGGAGGGGAAGAAGCGGGAGAAGAGGAGGACAGAAATCCGAAGCTTCGCCCAATCACCATTGCCGTACGGCGTGTCGAAGAGAGTGACGACCAGATGGAACGCATGCAGCGACAGGCCAACGGTCCGAGGAGCGAGACATGAACGAAGGCTGCATGCACGGCGGCGGGTTGCCAATGTAGGCATTGTCATTTTGCGCCGAGCATAGACATCTCGTCGCCCTGTCTGACAATCCATGGCGTCTGAGGGCCTCGATGATCCTGCTTTTCCTCGCCCGCAAGCTTGAACGGTTTGCGGTCGCGAGACCGAGCCTCGTATCGTACGTAGGGTGCCATCGTCCAGGTGCCATTGTGCTGTCAGTGGCGTATGGCCACTTCTCCATTGAGGTTGCAGTAGGATCTCTGGCCCCTTCCATCTCATCTGACCCCTCCTGCTTTCTTCCCCAGTTGTGCGCCCGTTGGCCGGTAGCGGCCTCTTTTCCTCGCATAGTCATGGAGCAGCTCCCGCGAAGGATCGCGAAGGGAGGGAATCTTGTGGGTTCAGATCAAACGGCTTTTTTGTTGGCCTCACAGTCCCGCGGTCTGCCGATTGGTTGTCTGCATGACGCCCCCCTTTGTGCGCACGTCGTTCTCGTGTCTTGGTCGCAGGGAAGGCAGGATCCGGCCCCCGAACCATGACAAACACGAGCGACTAACAAGACCGAAGGCAAGGAGGGTCCTGAGACCTGCACATCATGGATGTTATCTCCAGCGGCAGTCTCGTCGGGCCCCCCGTGTTGTACGTCCTGTACGTACTTACCTGCACGTCAGGCAAGGTTTCCCCAATGGTCCCGGCGATCTGGTCCTGCCATTTCCTCGCTCTCGTCATCATTTATTAATGCACACATGTACACATGTAATGTCACCCAGCCCCCACTTGTGCCGATGTTTTAAGGTCCCCAATGAATTGCCTCAGGCCCTCACTCATGCTGTCCGCCTCTCTTTTCGGCCTTGTATGCCCAGAACTCCATGGAGGAAAGTGCTCGACAGGGTAGGCGAGTAGAAAGACACCAGTACTCTGCAGCGCGCCTGCCGCTGGGGAGACTGTCACCATAGTTGGCGATCGACAAGGGGTGATCAGAAAGAAACAAGTGCGAGAAAAACTATTGAGAACATGGACACCAGATCAGTCACGGCGTCCATGACCAGAGACGTCAACACTAGATTACATGGAAGTCAATGCTCGCCCCGGACTTGATCCCTTCTTGTTGCGAGTTGTTGGCCAAGCAATATTATGGCTGTGATTCAAAGTGGCGCGCGTCTTTCGAGTTTAGCGTATTTTAGCTTATTAGCGTTTTTTAAATAGGGCCAAACTCAACACGTTACTTTGAATCACAGCCTAGGATCATCATCTTCTCAGGACCTCTTCTTGGCAGGACCCCCGTGACGACTTTTGATAGGTGGTCATGCGCCCACCCTCCAAAAAAAAAATTTACTTTCACGTCGCAGTGTGTTCCCTGAGCTGCATCCTGCCGCTGATCAAGGTGCGGGAACGCCGGAGCAATAGGTCTCAGCGGGCGTGCGGGATCAAAGAAGTGCAGAAGCCGGTGTCGTAACACCACATCATGCATTTGTGTTACGAGTACCGGCCGCCAATGCTCGCTGGCGTCGACAACAATGCCAAGCCTTTCTCTGCGTGCTCTGGGCCGAGGAAAGTCCGTCACCGCTGGCTAGGAGCCAAGAGTGGCAGAGACCGCCATGTGGTCTGAGCTGCAGCCCACTACGGAGTAGGGCAGGAGTACAGAGAATTAGGGAGGGAGGGGCCCACGATGATACGGCAGCTAAAGTAAAATAGAGTACTCAAGTACCTTCCCAATACCTGAGGCAGGCAAGATCCCAGCACCCAGTCTCAGCACCACGCTGCGCCGCGCGACAGAACCAATGAATATCAAGGACAAAGTATGACAGGGAGATGCTCACCTTGAAAACTTGCGCATTCCACGGTGAGCGACATCAGTGTCATGCACAACAAGGATTCATGTATAGTCTGCCTAGTAATTCTCTCTGATTTCGCAGGAACATCATCATGCCATCTTTCCCCAAACTGGACGACTCAACTGGCCGTCAGCCTTGCCATGATTGACTGCACCTTACGTTGAGGTTTATTCTGCTTCCTTCGCTTCATTTCCTTCTTCCTTCATCCATCATCAAAGTATACGAAAGGCAAAAATTGCCAGGTGGGCCGTTGCCACACGCTGGCTCATCCGTGTCGGCTTGCCTATATCTCATTTTTCGTATTCATCGAGCCCATTCCAGAGTAAACCGGACAGTTATAACATCGAATTCTTTGACAAGATATACAGTGCTCATCAGAGGTCTGGAAATCGTTGAACATGGTACAATAACACTGCAGAGCGTTAGGTTTGTACTTGGCCAACTTCAATGTGACAAATTCAATGATCCAAAGGAAAGACACTTACACAATCCCACATTCTCGTCGAACTCTGCGTATGTTGTCTCTTGGCTGACTGCTCTGGCTCCGTTGGTCCTGTTTTCCTTTTGTGTGATGCGATCTCGCCAGGACTGGGATCCAGTAATGCCATCGATGAATCATGTAACGAGCCGGTCACTGGACTCGTAAGTGGCGGCCGGACCTCCCTAGACTCTGGTATCCATGTGTGAATACTCTGTGGCTCCAAGTCTCTGCCACAGAAATGATCGTCAATATGATTGAAACGTTGAGACCGCGGATCGATCCGTTGCGGTCCACCTGTAGAGTCGACTTTGATGTGCTTGACGCAAAATCCGCACCAGAACTCTTGACCACGATGCTTGACTGCACGGCATTGCTCCACCTTGTAATCAAGCGCATGATCGTCCGTGAATTGATAATGCTCACGCAGATGAGCCTTGAAAGTCTCGCGTCGATTGTACTCTTTCGCACAGGTGTCGATATCGCATCTCCAAGCGTCGGCGCAATAATGCTGCTTGATTTCATGTCTTTTCCAATCGTTTTTGCTACCAAAGCTCTTCTCGCAGCCTTCCCAGGTGCATCCGTACGGCTTAGAGTGTCGCTTCATGTGTTTCCTGTCGGCCAGCGTTAGAGTGTGCTCATCGCGGGTAAATTTGAGGGGGTTTCCGCATTGCTTATGTGGTAGACGAACTTCAATTCGCAAGGCCTATTGAATATTTTTGGGCACATGGGACAGTGCGTCAGGGGGGGTGATGTCGCATCTGTGCCGTTGATGCATTCAAGACCAACTTCCCTAGATTTCTGGTCCAAAATGGCCTGGATGGTCTCGACAGGCAGATTATGCAGATATCCTTCTAGCTCCGCGCTTGTAGGGTTCCGGTGAGTGCTGAAAGTAAGCCCATCGTTTTGTTGGTCAGAGCAAAGGCGCAATTGTCTCGAAGGATCATCGACCGTTGCGTACTCGAGGGCCATGGCGTCACTAGCTGTGCGGCGACGTCCCGATCCCTCGAGTTCGTAAGCGTCGGTGTCTGCAAAAGACATGGCCATATTTTGATCCGGAAGGCTGTGCGCGTAGCTTTGACACAACGAATCTTCATCATACTGGCGACTCGATTCGTAGGCGAAAGAAGATGGCACGGCGGCCATTAAATCTTGAGCGCCGCTAAAACCATTAGACGGAAAGGAGCTCATTGAATTTTGCAGCACATCGCCGCTGACTTCTCGGTCCTTATTGGGCAATAACATTTGCGGGCTGATGAAATTTTGGCTTTGCCCCGTTTCGAGTACATTTGTGCTTTCATTGCAGCGATTCACGACCATCTCGTACCGTGATTGTGAGCGATGATCCATGAGGTCTTTCGGCACATTCGATATAGCTTTTTCGTAGATTGCAGCAAGTGGCGCAGCTGTCGAGCCCGCGCCAACCCCTTCCAAATAGTAGCAGAGCACGTCATCTCCCATATGCGGCGCGTATCCGGTCGGCAAAGTCGTAGATGGTGAACTTCGCAGAATGTAGTGATCCAGATTATCTGCTGCGCTGTAGGTTTTCTTATGTACCCTCTCAAGATGAGCGAGAAAGTTGTCTTTTCTGCTCCATTCCGTCGTTCTTCGTCCTCTGGATCGTCCAGGCTCGCCGAGACAATCGAGACAAGTGTACAAAGGTCCTTGATCAAGATTATCATCGCGATGAACAGTTCTTTTGTGTCTGTCCAAGTCGTTCTGCGTCGCAAAACCCTTGCCACAATTGCGATGTTCGCATTTGTGAGGTTTGTCGTGCCGATTGATGTGTTTTCTAGAGATCTCTCGGTTAGCGGAACCACGAAGTTGAGTTGGTGTTTATCTCGGAAAGCTTTGTCTTACTTTAGCTCAGATCTGTTCTTGGCTTCTATGCCGCACTGTGGACATATGTGCTTGCCGTCATGACGGCTTTGCCTGGATTTTGATGAGGGACTAGTGACACTATGAGCGCGATGGCTACCACCATAACCGGAATCCTCGTGGCACGTTGAGGCTTCGACGGAGTCCTGAAGACTGTCTCGGTCATCGTTGCCGGCCTGAGTGTCGGCTGTGTCATTGCTGAAGTGAGCCTGTTGTATCAGAGAAGGGAGTGGAATTGAATCGTCAAAACCCCGAAAAGGGGCATCGCTTCGTTCATCCGAGAACTTCTGGAGAGCATACGCTCCAGGAATCATGTTGCAATTTGATTCGAAAAAACTAGTAGAGAAGAAACCAATCGGATTTGATTGAGCGATTGCAAGTTGCCGTTTAGCAGTCTCTGAGCCCGGCTGACCAGGACTCGTACTGACGAAGTCTCGTTGACTTCGCAGCATCTCCTCTTACAAAGTGCTTTCTGTTTCCGCTCGTAACAATAGATGAGACGTGGGTCGATTTATGATGGAATGATGACGGTGACAGTGTGCAAAACAAAAGTGAGATTGATGGACAGGTAAGTCAAAGACGGACCCGCGCACATAAGCTGAGAATTAGATTGACGGAGTGATAATGAACCTGGGTTCTTTGCTTCAAAGATCTGAGATTGTGAGAAATCAACGGAAACAATAGTTCCCGGCTGCGATATGAGAGTCCTTGGGTAGTACCCTCAATCACGGTATCACCCAGCACTACCAATGAGCATCACCATAGATGAGGTTTTCCCCTGGAGCATTATCCAATCTTCTGCACTGACGGATGATAAGGCCGATGGCGGGGAGGCCGACCGAATTGAGTTGAAGATGATGTTGCGGTGCTACTCTTGCTTGACCTAATCGGGCAACGCGCGTGCTCCTTTGACGGGATACAAATTCGAAACGATACAGATAGATTGAATTGTGAGTGCGGACGGGCGAGGAACGGGCTTCGGGTCTAGCTCATGATATGACTGAGGAGTTGGAGGAACGAAAGGATGGATGGGGCCACGCAACGGCCCAGCTCGGGCACAGCTTGGAGCCAGAACGGAAGAAGCATCAATGACGAAAGACGCACAAATTGCTCGCAACCGAGATGGTCCCAAGTTCAGCAATGCTTTACGTATGCAGCAACGGACCAAGTGTACACGGAGATACAAGGGGGGGATGCATGCGTTGAGCGCAGTGGCGTGCGTGGTGGATGAAGCTGCCTGCTGCGCTGTTGACAATGGCCCGGTCGCGTTGTTCATCACCTTGCGAGGGTGGCCATCAAACAAGCTTGTTTGCAAGCGGATCTTCTGGGGCCGAGACCAGATGGACAGAGCACCAAAGAGCAAAGAAAGGGTCAGAAGGGTTCTGGAAAGCAAGAGATAGGCAATAGCGGCATTTGAAGAAACGTGAGAGTTGGGCAAGAGGGTCAGAGCTTGCATCCCAAGGACCAAGGTGCTACGCACTGGAGGCGTTGTCAATGCTCAAGAGAGAAATGGGGAAAGCGTCCGTGGAGCGTGCTTGCCAAACTTTCAACTTGCTTGGCCAATCGCCCACGTGGGCCACCGCACAGCCAAGTGGTGGTGGATTTTTGGTCAACTCCTCGTTAGCCTTGCGCTGCGAAGACTGTCCTTGATTGGCACACGACAGCATGGCAGCCTAATCACCATGCAGATGCATACCGAAAGTCCTCGCCGATGCGACCTTGACAGCACCCAACTGCATATCGTCTTTTTTTCCTGCTTTTTTTTTTTCATGACGGCGTAATGCGAAGAGTGATCTGTGCTTTCGGAGCTCCGAACGGCGAGGCCATATCGGCCCTGCTCTCCCGCCAATGCCCTACTCGTGCTCGCACCGAGTCTCGCGCTCTCCTGTGCTTCTCGACAGACACCATCGAGGGTCAATGAGCTCTAATATATGTACGGATCTGTTATGCATATTCCTGTGTGTGTATCGCAAATCGAGCGTTACAAAAGGCGGACTGGTGGCGAGGCGGCCAAAAGGCAACCACCAAGGATGGCACGGGACGATGTGTCAAGGCGTCCAACACAGAGGTGAGCCACCCGTCGGCCAACTTTCGTGCTTCCCGAATCCATGCCTGGCTTTGCTCCGTTCTCGGTGCACACGCTGGTGCTCCCGGTCGTATGCTCCCACTTTGCCGATGATTGTTTCCCCTTTCCTCCTCTTGTCGGTCGTCAAACAGTCTGGCCTTTCGCTGTTCATACAGCTTAGGCGTGTCCGATCGGTCCAATTGAGGTAAGCCCGTCAGTGATCAGCGCTATGCGTTTCTCTTGATATGACATCTGCATGGGTAGCGAGACCAGCTCGAACCACAACCCTTGTTCATGACTGCCACGCTGCTCCATCTTGCCAACGTGACATTGACAACCCTGTCAAATATTGAGGCGAGCATGCGATGACTCTGATTTTCCTTGCTTGGTACTACGCCAGGGTGAGGAGTCACAAGAACGAAAGGAAGAGGGAGAAACGCAAGGTGTATGGTCCCGGCCGACACGGCCAGGGGCATTGTGCAAGGCATTGCCGCCCACATCCCCTTTCTTGAAGTTGTGCAATATTGACCATGTTTGCAGCTCCAAGGATGTCACTGACGTCGACAGAAAGAGTAAGGTTCATATCAGGGTAATGATCTTATCGGGTAAGACGCTCACATGTCATAGAGTGATGGGCTAGATGCCCGATCGCTGCCCATGAGCGCACTATTTGTCACCTTTACATGCCGTTAGTCTCGACATTCACTCCGGCGTACGTCGGTTGTCCCGCGCATTCACGGTTTGCACATTGCCAGCGCTTTAACTTTCTCATCTACTCTCAGCTGCAAATCAAGGTGCCAAGGCCAAGGTCGTAGCGCGACCCTGATCGCCATCATGCACACAAAACAAGATGCGGTTCAAAGATGTACTCCTCAATAACGCCTGCGACATCAACCCAGAAAATGATTCATATATGAGCAGTCAATGACCCTGCATATCGTGGCCGCGGTTAGGGGCCTACTCTGTGTTGGTAGCCCCTTCGACGACACCCACAACATTGTAGCGCTTGGAGAAGAAAATCACCCAGTCATTCAAGGTTTGCTTCTCCTTGTCATCCAAATCATGCCACTCTGCCTTGACATCTTCGAGCTTGGTTGATGTCTTGCCTAGCGCCCTTGATGCATCCTTGCCTGCGAAAACTGCTAGAAGGTCAGAAGTGAGGTGGCAGAGGGTTTCACAGAGAGGCAGCATACCCTGATACGAGCCTCCGGGCTGGTAAGCCTTGTTTCCCGTCACATCATACACTTTGCCCTGTGCAGTACAAGAATCAGACATGGCAAACCACACAGGCCTAGCAGAACATGAGACGAGCATACCTTGATTGCGACGTAGCACTTTCCGCCGTCATTCCCTGAAACACGTAGACTCGTTAGTAGCCAGTCTGACATCCAAGTTTCTCTCGCGATGTCAGCGATCGGCGGCGATGCATTCGCGAATGCTCCGTTCGCCCGTACAATCACAAAAGTAGCCAAATCCTCAATGACTTCCCTCGCTGCAAGAGCGCGCTCGAGCCAGCATCAATATCAGGACTCGGACGAAGTCGGAACTCTTGTCAACCCCAAACAGAACGGCTGGAACGTGAGGCGCGACATGAGTAGCACTTACCATTTGCTTTCGCCAGCTGCTCGACAGATATAGGGTCATCCCTGGGCGGTGCCAGCTCGACCGGCGTTTTGGGCTCGAATTTGCCAGTCATTTTTCCCACTCTGTTTCTCTGATCTGTCGACGAAGTCCTCTGATTGTGACCAAAGTAAGATAACTTGCAGGAGCGATGGAGCAAGCTTGGAGCTCCTACCTCTCCACCTCGGCTGGCGGGAATGGCGCGAAAATGTCGTGACGCAATTGCCTAATCAAGTTTAGCGGCGTCACCTTCGGGGCGGGCGTCTCTTTTGTTCTTTCGTAGAGTTGCTCGAGGAGAACTCACGAATTGTCTCCCTACGGATGTGACGTCTGGCATCAGCCGCTTAACAATGTCTGTCGCTGCAATCGCTCCCCTGAGGCCGGTCCAAGGCGGCTGTCGGTGTCGTTGTGCATTGGATCTCTTCTCAGTGCGCGTCAAGACGCGGCCCGCGGGGTTGACGATTCGAGCATGCGTTGCTTTTCCAACACAAGCATATCAGAGACGCCATCAATCACAGTCGAGCTCTTCAGAGGGGAGAGATGAGCGGTCGAGGTCTGAGAGGCCCCATGTGTCCTTCCGACAATTCGTGGGCAGAGCTCTGGGAGCGAGCTTGCGGAATCTGGCGGTTTCTGTCAGCCCGCGCGGTATCAGGACTGCATATAAGGATGCGCCTGCGCTGACGAGCATGAACATCATCGTGTATGCGGAAACGCCTCCTTTCAAGAATCAAACCGGTGATTTGTTTCATGACTTATGTGTTTGCTGACTATTTCCTCGCAAAAGTCTGGCCCTGCTCGCTGCAGTTTCTGCGGTTGCTATCCGTTCCTACGTGGTCACCTTTTACAGCTCCGATTTCAGTCGGTATCCCGAGCCCGTTGCCAACACCCTGCGGCGCGCTATATACTACACAAACTACAAACCAGACGCGGAGCTGGCGTTGAAGTACTACAAAAAGGCTATGGAGCAGGTTACGGAGGTCGGACTGGATCCCTTCTCCGATGAGGTCCTGGGCATCCGCATTCAAGTTGCCTCTTGGCTGCAGAAGATCGACAGCTACAAAGCTTCAGCTGATGTTCTGGAGTCCGTTCTGCAAGACTGCAAGCGATGGGTTGCCGCCTTCGAACAGTCGGTTCAGGACGGTAAGGTGATCGAGGCCGGGAGACTAGGGTCGCCTGGCGTGGGAGCAACACCTGCAGCCCAGGACAAGGCAAATACACAAACCCCCACTGCGGATGCAGCACAAAGCGACGCCAAAATCGAAACACTGTGGAGGAAGCGACAACGACTGCTCGCTAAGGCGGTCGGCACAGCCGTCAAGCTCGGTCAGCTCTATGCCAATGAACACGTTCTCGAAGCCGAGAAAAGCCACGAGCGCCTCGTCTGGGCCGTGGAAACCTCCCTCAAAGAATTCCAGCGGCGCAGTCAAGACGGTCCGAAACCCGGCGAAGAGACCTGGCTGTCACCCACCGAACTCGGCGCGATGATGGAGTCCCTCGGCAGCAACTACGAGCGCCGCTCGCAGTTCGACCTTGCCGTGCCGCTGTTCTTCCAGGCCCTCAGGGTCTGCGACAGCCCCTGTCACCGCGCCGTCATCATGAACAACCTCGCCGCGTGCTTCGCGCAGCAACCCACCTTCACGCCCAGTCCCGAATTTGCCCTGCCTCAGACCAGGACGCAAAGCCTCGAAGCCGCCCTCAATTGGGCGCAGAATGCCCACGACCACGCCAACGACGTCGCCGCCGACGCGAGAACATCAGAATGCGACGAGGCTTGCGCCGTGGCCCTGTGTAATTGGGCTGATGTGGCTGCATTGCTGGGTAGGAAGGAACTCGCCCAGGCAAAGTACCGGCTGTCCATCGACGTGAGCCGCAAAATTGCCTTTCCTGCCTGCGTCACACGAGCACAGGAGGGTTTGGCCAGGCTGACCCTGTCGCCAGGCGGGAAAGCCTAGGGCGTCCACTGAATGGTGCGTGGATGATTCCATCAAAGGCGGCTGCTTACCGAGATGCTTGAGACCGCTGTGCTGGATCAATAAATTGTGCGTTCAGCATGTTCCTACGCGGCTCATCCCGTTTTGTGGTGACAGAATCGTCAATTTAGTGACAGAAAAAAAGACACCGTGACAGTCCCGCAGGAGTCACTCAGGCTTATGACAGCCATAGAGCTCTGACCAGCGATGCCAAGTTCTGACCACAAAACAGGGTGAGCCGCGCAGGTAAGTAAGCATATGTATATATGAAAGACCATGCCTCAGACCACATCAGGAGCGCATTCATGGATAAAGAACCAGACCTTGGCTCCAGTCATATGTATGAAAAAGACCATGCCTCAGACCACATCAGGAGCGCATTGATGGATAAAACACCAGGCCTTGGCTCCGGTCCCGTAGCATTCACCGTCGCTGGTATCAGAGCTTTGCTTTGACGGGCTAAAAATATCTAATGAAGCCATCTCAGCCCCAATTCAACCCCGTCATTGTGCGCCGTAGATACATGGTGAAGAGCATCGTCTTTCATACAGTCTTCAGCCTTTTAGCACCCAGGTCATCACCGACCGCGCCTTTCCCACCACTATTGTGCCCTTGCGCAGTAGCATTAATCGGCAAGTCCAATAACGGCGGTCTTGATGCCGTCGTAGCAGCGTCAGTTGCCGGCCGTTTCATCGTAGGAGGCTTATAGCTCCCCCTGTTTGCGAGAGGGCTCGCCGCGCCCCCGGGAGCTCCGATCCTGCGTGTGGCATCAAAGGCCGGGTTCGCGAGACTCCCCCTCGTTACTGGTCCTGAGGGCCGAACGGGCGTGAAGCCAGTCGCTTGTGCCGTGGACGATTGGCTGCTGGTCGGGGCGACGTGCTGCCCCGTTCGCGCTAGGGGACGCGAGGACGAGTGGTCTATGCCGGGCGTTTTCCTGATAGAGGGGCTCTCGGCCTTGGGGTTGAAAAGTTGCGGGTTGACCATGGTTGGGTCTTTGGCGTCGCTGCTTTTCGCGACGGACCTTGCTGAGAAGAAAGTGGCTGATTCGGCGCCGGTATTCGGTAGTGGCGGGGCAGGCATAGGATTCGCATGCTGAGGTTGAGGTGACTCTCGACTTGAGCCTCCCGAACGCGCGTTTCCAGCGTTCGGTGTCTGCGGCTGACAAGGTAGGGTGCTCCCAGAAACGGCTCTAGGAGGCTGCGGCCGATGAGGGTGAGATTGCGCAGGGCCGAAGCTATCACTGGTGGGTGGTTTGGGCAGCGGCGCCGCCTGCAGTGAACCGGGATTGGGGAGAAGGATCTCGTCGGGATGGCCCTCGCCCGGGACACAAAAGTCGGCCTCATCGAGTTCTACAGATATTCAGCTTCGATTTCTTCGAGTCCATCTGAGGAAAGCATACCACCAAACAGGTCTTCGAACGACTCTAGAGATTCCATCTTGAGACTCGTAGCTACCGCTGCTCCGATCGTGCCTCCAGAAGACCCAGCTGTCCCTCCCGTCCCTCCCGAAACACCACCTCCACCTCCACCTGCACCTCCACCTCCCTCTCCGCCTGCAGTCACAGGAGCATCTCGCTTGATGAAGTCCGTATGTCTGTGTAGATTATCTTGGTCGAATCTCTTGACGGGCTGCGCCTTAACTTTCGTAACTTGCTTAACGTAGTCGGAATCGTAAATGCAGTTTCCTAGAACGTTGCCAAAACTTCGCAAAGCCCGCTTCATGCCATCAGTCGTGCCCTCTTTCTTGGCCTTTTCGAAAGCCATAGCTTTCCCTTTAGCGTTCTCTATTGACCCGTAGCCGATATCCTCGTGATACGTGCCGTCGCGTAGCGTAATGCGCACAATGACAGACAACCCGATGCTGACGCGTTGCGTTTGCGCATTCTCATCCGCAAAGTCGACTTGAATGTTCTGTATCGACGAAGACCACCCGTTGAAGCCAAACACCTCGTTCGCCAGGCCAATCACTTTCTCGGCAGTCAAATAATGCACCCTCGAGCCACCCGGTCCAGATCGCGAAGATATGTACTCCGGCCCGAGCTGCTTGTCGAGCTTCGATGCTATCGTCGCAATTTCTTTGGCTGTCCATTCCGATACGCGTGGTTTGGCCTCCTCGAATGGATTTGCCCACGGGGTGTGTTGATCGCCGGGGCTGCATTGCTTGGACTGTTAGCTTGGCTGGGGCCATGGACAGAACGGTAACACTAACGCAGGCATGGTGAGCCAGAAGCTTGGCTCCTATGAACACATGTGCGGCCAGATCGATTTCTCAAGAGTCCTTCTGAGAGACGAACGGCCGACGAGAAAAGTGTGGGAAGGCTTGGTCTTGGTCGTTGGGCCAATGACTGAGGCGATTATTGGGGTTTGGTCGTGTAATTAGTTTACCCCGTCGCGCTTGCGAGGCAGGACGCGTCAGACCCGCCACTTCCTCTGACGGGTGATCACGTGATGTTAGTCGTCTTGCGAGAACGTCACCGAACAGGGAGACCTACCGAGGGCGTCTGCAGCATGGTACCGCTTACACCTCGTCAAATCCAGCGTCAAGTACTAAACAATTACCTGAATGGCGCCTATTGTCAAGATTTGAAAGTGACGGGCGGCTGGCACCCTCGGCGCTGGCATGACGTCGGTTTCCTGATGTAGCAAGTGAACGCGATCGCCAGCTTACCTGGCCGAAGAATGACACCGACGGGAGTACGGCTTACCCGTCTTACGTTTACTTCTCATGCGATTTGGGTAACAAGAGGTCACGATGTGTTGCGCAGCACAGTGGACGAAGCCTTGGTGTCATGTTCAGTGTGATGATGACAGGGCTATGTACCGTATAGCCCACTATATTCCTAAGGCTGAGAGTATGCTCTCGTTGTACCATATACGTGCCGTCAAAAGCTTCTCGGATGCGTAGTGCACGACGAATATGCCGTTGTTTATGTACAGTGACATCAAGATGAGGAAAAACAGTAAATCCCGTACGTGCGACCAACAAGTCGGCCTCTTCAAATGAAAAATTTGATGCAATCAATGAGGTGTTGAGGAGCAGCTCTTCGCCGCGCAATCGCAAGAGGACTCCGCCTCGAACATCTGTTCAAGGGAAAAAAAAAAAAAGAAATGAAAAAAAACTCCTTGTTCTAATGTGCCCCCTGGATGCGAGGTGGGTTCGTCATCATGCGTCGTCAAAGGCTCTTGCCAAGCCGTCAGACCCAGGCCAAGTACGGTAGGGGCGAGTTGTGGTGCGCGGGATAGGTCTACCACGGTCCGACAGGTACGGGCGAGCTGTAAGATCCGGATAAGATTTGTGTCAGGATGGAGCTCTGGTCGGCAGGGTTGCCTGACTGGCTGGGTACCTGGCCCATCCAACCAACGCTGTCGGCCATGGCATTCATGGCCGTGGACAAGCGACCTCCGGACTGTTCATCATGAGAAGCCAGTGCTTGGTCCCAGCCTGCGGAATAAAGGTTGAAGCCTCCACCCCGTTTGCCAGCCTCTGATATGACCAGAGCCCATGCCCTCGAAATCTCGTCATATGCGTTCTCTTTATGGTGACGATATGCTTGCGGCTCCCACTCGGGCAGTTCATGAACCACTTTAGTGGCTCCATCGAGAAATTGTAGTGACTTTGTCGTTTGTGTCTCGTTTGGCGGGAGATACTGGGGCAGAAAGTCCGATAGCGCCTCAATGGTGGCGACCAAAGGCTCCCTAATACGATAGTAGGTGTACTCGGCACTCGACTGACCGTAGGGTACCGCGTCGTTGAGTTTTCTTACGTACTCATGCAGCACATTCAGGGCTGACGATACCGAAGGACGAGGGGCATCCACAACAACTTCTTGCCCGATTTCCGGATGACGTTCACATATTCGCTCCAAAACAGCTCTCAGTTCACTGGCCTTGAGGGTTTCTAGTAATCGGGAAACAGTGAGTGGTCGACCGACGAGCTCGTTGGATCGAGCCTTTTTTGCTGGTCGAATAAGGTGTCGGGAGGAAACGGCAGGCGAGCTGAGCGGCGACATGGTCTCGTCTCCATCTTCGTCCATCTTTCGCTTTCGATTCGCCATGATGGGGTGTGGTGACTCTTGAGGTCGGGGTTAGCAAAACCGAATTGCTGGAGCAAAGGAAGCAGAAAGGCCAATGAAGAGAAAGGAGGACCTGTGCGGCCCTGGTGACCCAGCATGCACCGTCCGACATGCTCTAGCGCCGCGAAAAGAGACAAAACAGCGAAACAAAAGCAGGGCAACGCAGGCATACCAGTTCGTTGTTGTGGGAGGCGGCTGTTCTCACGATATTGTGGGAATCGGGGTGGTTGCGGCGACATCAAAACAGTCATGGCGAGGCTTGCCGACCGTCAGGGTGAACGGCCGGTCGTTGGCGTCGGCTCGACCGATGTTTGGTGGCTTGCGGAACGACAGCCCGCAGATGGCAGTAAAAGTTTCGGTAAGGAAGAAATCGTTCGATGAGGCGGCGAGGTTGGAGTTGATCGCTTGGTTGTGTGCGGCGTGACGAGAGATGTGTATCGTGAGGAGGTGAGACAAAGGCGAGAACAACAAAAGTATGCAGGCAGGGGCCAACGGAGGCGATGCCTGGCGTGCAAAGAAGGCGGTCAGCGATAGATGAGTGGCCTGGGGTCAGCGGCTCACGCCAAAATCAGAATCCTCAGTGGTGGGTGGAGACGGGGAGGGGGGATCATGGGCCTCGTGTCGTGGTTGTAGCGAAATGAGCTGCCGAGGGAGGGGATTTGGGCGGATGACATGGTGAAAAGGGGGGTTGGTCCTTCAGGCCCGGGGGGGTGAGAGGTTTTGGGCTGGGTTTAGGCGGAAACGGGGGCCGGCACGACCAGCCGCCGCGAGGCCAGACGATTGACTCAATACTGTTGGATGGGAAAAGACCGCCAAAGCACAAATCAGCGCCGGTCTTGCACTGACTGGGGCCGGCCAGGCTGGGGCCCGGGGGGGGGAATGCAGATGCAGGGCAGTGCCGGGGCCACACTCATGACGATGCAGCAGCAGCAATCTGGCCTGGCTGACGCCGAATGCAATGCAAAGCCGAGACGGCGGCACCTACACAGCGCCAATGATTGTCTGGCTCGGGGCACTCGATGGGACCGGCCACTGCATGGGTGCCACAAAAGACATGGTAAAGTCAAGCAAAGTAGCGTACTAAGTACCTAGGTAGTATATGGCGTGGGCGCTAGAGCCACGCATCCCACATTAGTATTCCGTGCAGGAATTGGGCTTTTGCGCCCATCTTCCGCGGCACTTGGGCTGCGTACTTGAAAATGTGTGAATGCGAAAACAGGACGTTTCGAGTACATGGCATTGGCGAACGCTCCGCAAGTCGCTGTGGAGCCCTAGGCCTACATCTGATGGATAAAACGTAGTACTCTAGTGAAGCAGGTTTGGCGCTTGCTGAACTTCACGTACCTGCTTGGGTGCGTGTGGGGGAGGGGGGGGGTTATTGAGGCCCGAGAAGGCATGGCATCAATCGATTGATTGATCAACAAAACTGCCCGCCCTCGCCACGATGAGATCGGCCACAGCTCTCCGGCATGGCCCAGCCCGGCGGGCAAATAGGTCCACACGTCCGCAGACCGGTTCGTGGATGGAGAGGAGACATCAGCGCTCCATTCTTTTTACGCAATCGTGGAGCAGGGAGGCACTGTCGTTTTCTCTTCCGCGGCAACCCCGTCCCATGTCATCCTCGTCAGTGGCTTTCAAGCACAGGTCGTCGGGCCCAACCTAGGCAAGAGAGAGTGTGTGTGCGCGCAGTAGCCCGTGACAGTCGCACCACTGCATTCCTAGCTAGAGCAGTGGTGGTGGCATTGGTGGTGGCAGTCCAAGTCGGCTGGTCAGGTAATACGGACAGAGGCCGTCGGTTTTCCACGTTCCACTTTATCACAAGATGACAGTGTTACTTTATTCTGCGATAATCGTGCCTCCTCCCCTTTGCCGGCCCACATACCGCATACCGCTTTCCCGCGGAGAGTCTGCGCGGGCCGTGTAGCAAGTGTTACTTCGTCCTCTCAAGACCTTGCACAGGAACAAGTACTACGGATCGTACGTCCACGGCGTCAAGAGACATGCAGATGCATCAATGTCAAATCACGGTCGTACACAACTCCTAGCCACCCCTGCTGCAAGGCCGTCGTCAAATCGCGGAGTAGTGAGACATTGATCATCCGAAGCTCGCCCTTGCCTTAACATGGTGCTCGAGATGATATCGTTGAAACAGTTCGTGTGGGATGGCCGCATCTCACAGCCGACGACGAAACATCTTATACTCTGTGATTGGGCTGGTTGATGTAAAGCCGGCCTTTGCAGCCCTTGTGCCGGCGATACGGATTTTTAACGAATTTGCATCGTCGTGCATGCCGCCATTAGCGAAATGCCATGTAACATCCAATCCCGCCGATTGTGCAAACTAATGCAGCTGGCTCGCTGCGTCTCGACTGATGGACTTCCGTGTCGCACTTCACAGTAGCAGATTCTCACGGTTTGACCAGATACAGACACATAATCATTCGCAAGGAAAATATGCCGGGCGTCCATTTTCTGAGTGCCACCTGCATGCAAATCGGCGGCATGCGAGCATGCAGGCCTGCAGGGTAGGGACTGAGGGGTTTGGGGACAGGCAAGATCTGTGCCACCAGGTCTATCGTTATCACCCTTGGCGCTAGAGGCAGGCAGGGGCCCAAAAAAAAAAAAAACCACCGTGGCTGAGTAACGGCCCGGGCATCAGCTTGTTGCCTATGTCACTCACCGTGTCAGTCAACTGAGACAGCCAATTAACAATATTATACAAGTCCCACGCCGTCAAAGTTGTTCAACAATGGCAACCGCGGAGACTACGCCAGCAGACCAAGGAGGCGAAAGCGCGACGGCGTCCGCCAAACGCAAAGCTCTCGAGGAGATCGAAGTTGACCTTGCGCTTCCCGAGCCGCCATCCAAACGAGCCCGCCGCGCTCTCAAAAAGGGCAAAAGCCTACCGCTCAAAACCGACGACAAGGACGACAACGAAGACGACGACGACGACCAAAAGACGGACAAGAAGGCGCGGTCAGAGCACGGCATCTGGGTCGGTAATCTGCCATTCACGGTCTGCGCAGCCGACCTCCGGCAATGGCTTATAGATAACTCCGGGGGCGTCATCACCAAAGAGTCCATCGCGAGACTAAAGCTTCCCAAGGTGAGAGAAGCAGCAGGAGAAAAGAAGACCGCCGCGAATAAGGGGTTCGCGTACGTCGACTTCGTGGATATGGCGACCAAGGTTGCGGCGGTGGCGCTGTCAGAGACGGAGCTGCAGCACAGGAAGTTGCTCATCAAAGATGCTCGGTCGTTTGAGGGTCGGCCTGCGCCGACGAGCGAGAAGAAGCGCGAGGTTGAGGAGGTCGATTCCAAGGGGAATTTGTCGACGCACGGGGCCGACAAGGGCGTCGAGGCCAGCAGAAAGATCTTCGTGGGCAATATGAGCTTTCAGACGACGGAGGAGGACGTGCGTCGTAATTTTGAGAAGTGCGGCGTCATCGAATGGGTCAAGGTAGCTACGTTCGAGGACTCGGGCAAGTGTAAGGGCTATGGATGGGTCAAGTTTGCGGAGCCAGAGGCCGCGGCGTGGGCTGTTAAGGGCTTCGTCAAAATCAAGGAGGCGGTGGAAACGGAGGACGACTTCAACGAGACGACGGCTAGCGAAGCCCAAGATGGGGAAAAGCGGCAGTACAAGACGCGGAAGTGGTGGGTGAATCGCATGCTGGGTCGCGAACTGAAGCTCGAGCTTGCCGAGGATGATCATGTTCGATACAAGAAGCGCTTTGGCAAGGACACTGGGAACAAGCAGCAGCGGCAGCAAGCCAGCGGCGTAGGTGATGCACCGAAGGCGTTCAGTAAGGCAGCGCCGCCGGCACCGGATTTGCAGAGCGCGCGTTTGATGGGCACGGTGGTCGATTATGCGGGTACAAAGGTCATGTTGGATTAGGGTATAAAGTTGCGCAATAGTTAAGAAATCGATACCCTGAGCTGAGTGGCATGTTCGACCTGTGCATAGGATTTGTACCAGCCGCTCAGACGTGATGGCCCTTCCCTGCGATAGGTTATCCCTTTGTACGTCATGCACGATCCGTACCTTTAATTCGCGCGATGAAGGCCTGCGGCTGGTTTCTCACAGGCATCATTCGTCACCCTGTTGGCTCTGTCTCCGTCCAAGACGCCCAGGCACTTTTGACAGCAGCTGTGCTTGAGTTAACAGAGGTCGATGGCTGACCGTGGCCCCCAGACCCAAAAAAAAGAAGAACACACCACCGACGTCCTATGGATCGATCAAGGACTGCGGCGCGAGGCGGGTTACATTGACAAGAAAAAGCAAACGGTCATGTGTAGTCGTAGATAACATATGACAACGATGAAGAAACATCACAGAGTAGAAAAAACCATGTACATGAAAAAGACCGATCACCGTGAGGAGCCCAGTTGAGTTGAACAACTACATTGTTTCACCATTGACTCAAGATCAACGGCACCAATGTGCCCTGGCTGTCAGGTCGTCCAGCCTCACAGGGCACGACATAAGTGGTGGACCATTGTTTGCTGGCCATGGCGTGACATGCCGCAACGACGTCGTCAACCCGTGGTCGCTTTGTACGGAATTCCCTGCCGAGCTTGGATAACACAGCTTCTTTGGCCCTCCGAAGAGCATTTTTGCGCGCCTCGGCATCTTCTGCGAGTAGGCGGTGGGCCTCTTCTTGCTCGAGGTTGCGCTGCACAGATGTGATGCCGCTATCTGGAGAGGTGCGCAGAGGATCAAAGACTGTGGAATGAAGCAGGACGTGTTGCGCACTCGGAACGAGAACGGGCGCCGTGGTCTTGGATTGATATGGTCGGCCAGCTTCTAAATCGCACCGAGCCTCGGGTCCTACCTGTGAGGGCTTGCGGTCCGGCCGATGCGCCCAACATGATCGTGGATCCAGCGATGCGCTGCTGCTGCCGAGCTCGTTGTGTCTCTTCTTGCGGCGACGACGAATCCTCTTTCTGCGCAGCTTCGTGGTGAAGCTCTTGCTATCGTCTAGCTCGAGGGCTGTAGCCGGACCCGCGGTGGATGTCTGGCCGGCGAAACCAGGGAGCCCAAGATCATGGCCCATAAGCTCCCGGCCGACGGCCTGCACCGCAGCGCTGGGGCTCTGAGTATCGTCTGAGCTTTCGCTGGTGACGAATGAGCACTCCGAAGGGGCCACGGCGCCGGTCCTTGCCCAGGTTTCATCCCGACACAGAAGAGCCAGGGCCTCGTCCCACTTGCCGTTGTCATTGAGTGTGACGTTCTGGAAATCAAATTCCTTGACAGTGAAACTGTGCGACTTGATGAGCTTGCTGAGCTGGGGCACATTCATGGTGACGTTACAAATTTGCAGGTATCGCAGTTTAGGAAATTGAATTGGTGATCTGCCAGGTCTCATGGGCAGAGGGGACATGTTTGAAGTGACCTCCTTGAAGAGCTTTTTCGAGGAAGGCGGCGGCGCAAACAGCGTGTCCGACGCCAGAGCCAAAGGACAAGGACCCTTGTTGCCGAGCCAAGAGAAACTGAATTTGTCAAGGCCGGGAGAAAAGAATCGCACATAATCATCGATGATTTTGAGGTGGTCTAGGCCAGGTGATGGGCCATAGAAGTCCCACGACTCCATGGAAATGCTGAGCTTCTTGACTTGCTTCCATCTTTTGCCGGCCGAGGGCACAGACCCAAAGCCTTGCGTGTGACGAAGATAGTTAAAGGCGGCAGGATGCACGGATGATAGCGACATTCTGTTGAGGTTCTGCAGCGGCGCCTTTTCCACGGCGATGCGTAAGCTGATGAGCGCGTAGTCCACAATGTCCCGTCTGTAACGTTCGCGTGGATTCTGTCCAGGACATCTGATTGTCAAATGCCGCACGTTGACAAGTGCATTGAAGGCGTTGATGAAGCTGGCGACATTGGTTGCGGCGTGAAAGAGAGGCGGATACTGTTGTGTCAAAATATCGGCAAGCTCTGTGTTGGCGTATTTGGGCCGGGTCAGCACGGAGCTCATGCTTGTGTGCGGCGTGTAGAGGAAAGAGATCTCTTGGCCTGTCAGGGGGTGGACCAGAGGAGGAAGGAAACAGGCCGGCGAATGAGACATATGAAAAGTCAAATGCTGGATGAAGTGCCCGATACGCCTGAGAGCAGCCACACGACTCGGCTTTGTGAAGGTGCTTGAGGTGAAGGTGACGTGTATACGAGTAAAGAGGTGCTTGGTGACGAGATTGCAACACGCAGAAGAAACTCGGCGAACGGAGCTGATGTCCGCGGTGGAGAGCCGTCGGAAGAGGTGTGCCTTGACGCGCTCGTCCCTCAAAATGGCGACAAAGAGCTGCTCGGAAGAGGGCATGATCCTCTCATGTGGTCTGCGGTGTCAATAGAGGAGGGACACGCGGACGCTGGAAGCGACTCTCGGTATGAAGCGGCGAATCACCTGGTGTGTACGGTGCAGTGGCGGGAGGATGGCGAGCAAGTCGACCAGCTTCGCCAAACCTGACTATACTGGCAGTGAATGAGGTCGGCGTCGATGCTGGACTGTCCACGAGCATCGCCGGTGATATACAAGCAACATGGCGAACAAAACTTCTTCGGGCCGGACGGGGTTCACGAGTGGGAGCATGTTTCCTATATAGACCATCAAGGGACCTTCAGCCTCCCTCATGTTGACGGACGCATGAAGCGAAAAGGCATTTCCTCTTATCCTCCGCGCGACGTGCTTCTCGCATCGCAGAAGGAGAGATTGGCGGCGTCGCGCGTCGGCGTCGTCAGGCACACGCCCACGTGCTAGCGGGCCATGATTGGTCCAGCGTTTCTAACTGCCATCGTCGTGCAGCGCTCATGGCTGACGGTGAGCCAGTCGTGGAGGGTTGACGTTGCAGCTCGAGCAGTGCAATGCGGGGATTGCCCAACACCAGAACGCGATGAACCCTGGAGGACCAATAACGAGCGAGAAGACCATGCAGCTGCAAGGCGACGCGAGCAACGAGCACGCGCCACGGCTGACGCGCAGAGGCGCATGAACAACTCGCGTTGTCTCTTATCGAAGCTCGACCTTGACCTTTCTGTCCAGCGTAAGCGACTGGCGAGGGTTCATCGTCGTCCTGCTTTGCGTCGCATGAGTGCAGGCCAACACCTCAACTGCCAGTCGATGACTCGGCTGGCGATGCTTTTGTGCCTCGAGATACGCTTGCTGATGCGTGTTGCAACGCAATGACCGGGCTAGACGAGCCTAGAGGAACGAATTCGTGCTCTCCGACTTCGTAGGATGTTTCTGAAGTTACATACGTGCTGTAGTGCGAACGATGCCACCATGGCCGGAGACCCTTGACTCACGCAAGTATGTATGCATCAGTCGCCAACCCGCTCATCAAAACGTCACGCCACCCGCCACCCATGCCGCGGCGGTCGATCATTGATGGTCGCTTTCCCTGGAGGACATGCCTCCGGATCTATCGACGAGTCTCAATGGCACAATGCTGATATCATCAACCGTCCCACCCCGCGAAGTTGCACGCCGGAAAAGCTTCGATAAACACTTACTATCTTTCACTGGCGCCTCGTGCGTGCACCGGCCTATCTCCAGCGTCCTCGCCCTCTCCCACCCCTGCCTCCCCTTCCACCGCCTCGCCCCTGATTGCTGTTTTGGCCAGTCGTGCCAGGCCTGGCTGTGCGAAAGGATGGAACAGGCGGCGGGACACCACGGAAATCCCAGGGTGAAGCAGGAGGCTTGGTTGGGAGCGAATGCAGTGGCGGCGGAGGGGGGAGTGGGACTTGGCCGCGGTACTGAAGGGTCCCGGACAGTGAAGGAGATATCTGCGGCGGTCTCGGAGGAGGCGGTCCTGGAGGAAGAGGTGGCGCACCGTCCGCTGGCTGGGATTGGCTCACACGGGCGCCTCCCATCGTCTGCGGGAATTGGATGTTGCTCGACATTCTGATCTGACCAAAACCAGCCTTTCGCTTCTTGGGCTGTGTCTTGCCGAGGAACTCGACTTCGGAGTCGTCACTCTCAAAGTAGTGAACATTGCCGTTCCGAGCTGTATGACCCCGGATCTTCGGCTCACTTGCCCGAAGGGTTTCGTGATTCATTCGAGGGCTTCTAGTGTCCTCAATGCACCGCGACTCACACTTTGGATCAATATAGAGGTTTAAATTTCGCAAAGACCAGGTTGGATTCGCGGACACGCCCTGACGCTGTCTGCAGTCTCCCGAGAAATGGTCTCTGCCACCACAGACAGAACATGAACTCGGAAGAGAAACGACTCTGCAGACGGTCTGCGCATCTGGTTGAAATGATCGCCAAATCTCAGTGCAATTTCCTTCGAGATGGTCGGGCGAATGGCAGTATGCACACGACAACCCCTCGTCCTTGGTAAGGACCAGTTTTTCGGTGCAAGTCGCAGTCTGATGTCCAAGTTGACGGCACTTTTTGCACCGTTCTCGTATGCTGTCGCAGCAGAAGTCCCAATGATCGTAGCTGGAGCAGAAGCGGCACTTGGATCTACTGCAATGCAATGCCTTGTGCCCCTCGCCACCGCACAAGAGACACATCCTGCTCGGATCTGTGGCAGAGGGGAAATATCTTTGCTGCTGTCTCAGCTCTTCCTCTCCGGTAGGAACACCTGCTCTGGTGACGCGAACCTCTCCGACCTCCGCTGAAGCTTGAACATGATGTGGTAGCAGTACGGACTCGTTACTAGCGCCAGCGGCTTCGCCCTCCTTGGCTGAAGCTTGATGATTCGTAGAAGCGGCTGGCGCTTCGTCGCTCTGAATGGCCATTCCTGACTTGATAGACTCTATCAGATTGTGAATGGCGCGAGAAGACTCGGCCTTCTTCACCGCCTGCTTGGCCGCCTTTTTCTTTGTCGGACGCAGCCCGCTGTGATCCTCGATGTAGAGACAAAAGGCATCCATTGCTACAAGCTGGGTTATCTCTGAGATGCTGTCTTTGTTATAGTGACAGAATACCTGAACCCAGTCTTTGAACCTAGCAAGCCATGAGCCTTCTTTCTTGGCCGACAAAGAGGGAAGTCCAAGGGACGATGACCCGACGACAAAAGTTGGTGGATCTTGGGGCATTGATGCGCCAGACAGACAGTCCATGCCTGCAGCTTGAGATGAAATTGCTGCTGAATCCTTATCCGGAAAAAAGTCCGGCGACGCTGGCGATATTCTCGATATTTGCCCGGGAGCTGGTGATGTGGACAGTCGAGGCCGGTCAACGTCTGCGACACCGTTCAAAGGCATCGTCTGTTTGCCGTTCTCGAGAACCGACCTTGGATTGACATCAGAAGCCGAATCGTCAATCTCGCCTTCCTCTGAGCCTTGCTGCGAAGAAGAAGCGGAAGGCGATGCACTTGGCCTGGCTTGCTTCGCGTCACGTGGAGACAAATTTGCCACGGCAGCTGGCGACTGACTGCCAGAGCTGCTCGACATCTGGCTGCCTTCGTCTTCACGACGTCCTCGACTGTTACTAGGTGCTACTTGCGGCCTCGGGCTTCCATGCTCCGCGTCCGACTCGGAGCCCGGGGTGCTAGACCCGATGCTGAGTACATCATCCGGTGCTTCGATGTCTTTCATCATAAAAATGAGCCACGGAACTTGAGCTCAATCGCCTCGCTATATGAACGTGAGATTGATGGCTGCATGTATGTACATTGGAACTCTACTGCTGTCGTCAATCAATCTTGATGAGCGCAATCTTGACTTAAGCTTCCGCAGCAGCACCAATCATGTTGCAACGAGTAACAATCTGGGCGACAGCTCGAGGCCGAGACGATCGCATCGCAAGATCCCGAAGCACTACGTTGAGTAATGCCTTCTGTGTAATCCTTTCTTCAAGACCAAGAGGCGACTGGAGTAAGTTGTGAGTGTTCTGTTACGTATGGCGTCTGATAAGATGTGCATGGTTCAGCTAGGGAGAGTATTTGCAAAAAAAAAAAAACAAGTCTTAAAAAAATGAAAGAAGTGACCCGTTCAGCGAATCATAGCGCGCCGCCGGGTGCTCGTCGGCGGGTCCAACAAAGCGGGGGGACACGATCAATGGGCTACGGGGTGAGAGACGACAACTGTGATAATCGGGCAATACTAAAGCTTCTATTCTAGTCTTGAACGGGCCTGGATTCCTTGTATCTTCCAGTTACCTCAAGAAAACTGTATCGTTGCTCATCGATCAATTTTACCTTCAATGCAGCCTGTTATCTCGTTACTTCTCAATTCACGAAGTCAACGTCCCAACAGAGCTAGGGGGGTTGCATGGAGAAACCCGTACGGCCGCTTGACGCTGAACTACCTCACCATCATAGACCTCTTCAAGCTAAATGACTCAAGATGTCTGGCGTCAGGGAAGTAAACTTTGTCGCGGAGCCGCACAACACACCGCGATGGGTTTCCGGAGCAATTGCTCCATCATCGCTGATCTCAGAGGTGGTGTGAGCTTCTGTCGATAGTTCAGCTGCATACACACAGACTAGTAGGATGGATGCATCTTTCGCTTGGTGAACATACTCAGCATGACAAGTCTTTCCAAAACCCCAGGTTGAATGTCAATAATGATACATTCATCCGTAGGGTGTTCGAAAATCTATGCCATGGCGATGCGATTGAGGTTCATTGTTGCAGAGTGTAGATGAATCCACAATCTATCACTGGCTGGAGCTCGTATACTCCGCATGGTCACTGATTTCATTATCAGAATGTTTATCTGCTCGTGTTCATGTCATCGAATCAGGCAGTGGCCGCATCATTCCACCAGGCCGCAACACAGCCGAAGGAAGCGATGTCTTGGCACGAGACGGACGCCCGTAGATTCAAAACGAGTTGCATTCAGGGAATGTAGTTTCAGGCTCTTGCAGCCTCGGCGGCTGCTTATTCGCGGTTATGTACTCCGTACTCCGTACTCTGTCCAGACCTCAGCTTCAGACCCCAGCAAGTCCCGAAGCAGGTCTTCCAACAGGGCAAGCTGGCGGTGAGTTCTAGATCAGCGTCGACACGCCACAGAGCTGCAAAGCTTTTCACAGCAGGACGGCGCCTTGCAGACCACATGTGATTGATGAATGATTTGACGATGCTCTGCTGCTGAGTGACACGATGCAGTGGCAGTGGGGCACAAGGGCCGCCAGTCGCGGTGCGAGACGTGGACGCTAGGACTGTCAGTGTCAGCAGCCCACCATGAGCTCCGCGAAGAGTATAGCACCTGAAGGACACCTGCGCGGCACCTTTGCCATACGTCACTCGTGACCGCCGAGCGTGCGCGATGAGCAGACGTGGTTGAAGTATCCAGCGAGTACTCTCCAGGTACAGAGGCGAATTCCGCCAACGCACAGCCAGCCAGACAGCACCACGACAGCCACGGCCACTGCCACAACCACCACAACCACCGCCACGGCCGCGTGACTGACTGCTCGACCTTGTCGACATGCAGATTGTCAGTGCAGCTTCGGACCCCTACCTCACCCCTAAAGCAGGTACCACCACTCGTCGCTCTCCTATCGCCATTCTGCCGACCGGCTTTCCCTCACCCATCACCGTCCGCCATCCACGCTTCCACCTGCGCGTGTCGGCGTTGCTCAGCTCGGCCTCTCATCATTCACTTTGCCGTCCAACCCGGCGCACCACTGCTCGCCGGCCTGCATGCACATGCACGCACGCCTGTCGCTGCCTCTTCGATTCTCCTCATCCTCGACCGTACTGCTCGCGTCATCACCAGTCGACAGCCGGCCATCGTTGCCTCGCTCGCCCGGCAACTCCAGCCATCCTCTGGTCATATATCGCTCGGCACATTGGTATTCGTACGCTGGCCAGACCAAATCTCGACCCGAGTAGACCGCCATTCTCGCTGGATACACGCACTTTGGCACAACAGCTTCGTGGTGTCCGGTCTCCATTACATCTTCTGACTTGCCCGCTTCCCGCCACACGACATAGACTTTCGGTCTCGGCCTCACCTTGCCCTATTCAAAAATACCGCCAAGCTGTCTTCACCAATTCTTCTTCGGCGCACCGTTTCCTACGACGCGGGTGCCAAACCTCCGCGTCGTGGAAGCGTATATCTAGACATGGCCGACCGGAATAACTCCGCACGTAGGAGGAGGTCCAGCAGCATTTTGCAAGTTTATCACGAACCGCGCGAATCCCTGGAACAAATCAGCGATCAAGCAGCCCTGCCCAATTTAAATGCAAATTGGACGAGTGCAAAAGGTTAGGACTCAACAATCTGGCCTTCTCAGCGCCATCCAAGGATCTTGCCTTATTCAGGGAAGCCTCGCAACAAACTCTCTTCCGTGGCGCAGTCCGTCGTCTGCCTCGTTTCCTCCACATCATTCCCACCTTCATCCATCCTTTCTGAGACCCATAGAGGCTTCTCGGCCCTCCGTAAGTTTACATGGCATGGACGGTGCACTGCTAATACGGGGAGAATTTTCGCATAGGAGCCTGGACTATCCACGTTGTACTGATCGCAGCCCTTAAAATTCTCTACGACATTATTCCCGGCGTCTCGCAAGAGACGTCGTGGACCTTGACCAACATGACATACATGGTCGGCTCATACATCATGTTCCATTACGTCCGCGGCGTTCCCTTCGAGTTCAACAGCGGTGCATTCGACAACCTCAACATGTGGGAACAAATCGACAATGGCGCTCAGTACACCCCAACAAAGAAGTTCCTCCTTAGTGTCCCAATTATACTTTTTCTTCTGAGCACGCACTATACCCACTATGACTTGGCGTATTTCATCATAAACTTCATGGCTGTTTTGGCTGTGGTTATTCCGAAGCTGCCTTTTGTACGTGTCGCTCTCCCCGTTTTCCCCCCCTCCCGGATCGTGCCTGACGACCTCGACACTGACAAGTTGACCAGAGCCACCGGATGCGATTTGGCCTCTTTTCAGGACCACCTGAGGAGGATTAGGGTTGTGTCGGAAATTGCGACGCCCCTGTGGCGCTTGGATGATGTTTTTGCACCTGTTGGGAGATTGAAAAAAAGTGAAGCGACGCAATTTGATTTTTTAACATGGCAAAAGCGCAGCAAATGTATGACCGCGAGCATCATCAGACATGTGACGATCGCTGCGAATCGATTTTTCGCGTCTGGGCGTGAATGAGGCTTGAATCAGGGCAAACAGCAGCGTTCTCTCCTTGCCTCGCACAATACACACGCCGATGATTGCTAAAGACACGTCTTTTTCTCCAATGGCCACAAGGCTTGTGTGCATGCTCTTGCACAAGACTTCGTCTACACATCTCATGACATCGCAAACATCGATTGTTCCGCTCACCTCGCTCGCTTCGAAGAGCAGCAGAGTCGCTTCGGCCTATATGCCGGTCATCGATGCCAAATAGACTCCAACGAGGGCATTTGTGTAGGTCAACCGTCTCTGGCCTTACCCAAGATCGGCATGGCACTGCCGAAGCTTTACTAGGCGCGCCTACAAATTGATCTTGGAGACGGGAAGGAGGTGGCGCGGTAGCCCGGGAAAGGCCGGTCGATAGCATTGGCCTTGTGATTCGCTGGTGATCTCTTCCGCCTGTACTGGTGATGACCATTAGATGTGAAGTTAAACTCTAATGTGCCACCTCACCATCTGGCAAGCCTATAAGACTGATGGAACATGCCTAGTCAGGCCCAAAAAGCCTTGACTCCTTTTCCCTCCAAGGTGCCTCCTCATTCAGATCCCCCATCTTCTGCTTCGGTCGTTTACACAGGTGCGGCCTCATCCGCGTCACCTACACTCTCACTTTGTTGTATCCCAACGGTCACAATCGCTTTGACACTCTTCCCTCTGAGTCACTATGAAGCCATATAGGATTCTCGTAGCCGCCGCCCTCCTTTGGGGTGTCGACGCCGCCGTTGTTCCCTTCGGCAACTCGCCCCGTGCGACTACTCCCGAGACAGCTCTCCGTTTCGCGGAGCTGGAGGCGGACGATGTTAACTGGGACAATGAGAGTCCCCAGCTCTTCTCGGAAAAAGAAGACACTTCCAAAGAGGCCAGCAAATTGCTTGATCTTCATGGACCAAGCACACGACCCGTCGGATCGGACTATGGAGCCGAAGACCTAACGGAACTCGAGAACAAGGTCGACACACAGGTTGAAGACGCAGGTGATCTTAGTAAAAGGAGGGCCGAGTCGGTCAATATCGAACCTAAATTTCCATTTAGGGACCTTAACGACTTTTTTCCCTTTCCCTCAGTCGATGTGAGCATCAGTGCGAGTCTCACGATCGGTAGAGGGGACCCGGACCCTACTTGGACTGATACTCTAACTCTGCCTACTTGGACCGATACTCTAACTCTGCCTACTTGGACTGATACTCTAACTCTGCCTACTTGGACTGATACTCTAACTCTGCCTACTTGGACTAATACTCTAACTCTGCCCACTCTTCCGACTGTTGGTTGTACTTGCTGTGCCACAGTCACTGTCCCCGTCACGATCACACCTACTCTCCCAACAACAATCACGGAGCCTACAATCACTCTTCCTACTACGATCACGGAGCCTACTCTCCCGACAACCATCACGGAGCCTACAATCACTCTTCCTAC
>JARJUA010000222.1:0-148636 GCA_030787035.1 Aschersonia sp. MBC 877
GGACGACCGGCCTGCCCGGTCGATCGAGTCCACTGGCAAGGGCAAACGACGCCTAGTCGACACGAATGGGAATTCTGACGAATCCGCAGCCATCGCCAACGCATACCTCACCAAAGAAGAGGACGAGATGGTAGCTTCCCTCACGGCAAAGGCTAATGCTATCAAGATGCTCCAGTCGCGTGTTCAGCTCATCACGACGTACCTCAAGCGGTTACCGACTGACCAGGCCTCGCCGGACGACCACACCATGCCCTCGTTCCCCATACTACGGCAGATCCAGGCCCTCGTCAATAGGATGGACCTCGTCATTCCCTCCAACGAAGAGGCATGGGCCGAGGAACTCCAGCGCGAGTCCAACACTGTTCACATCGTCGAGGTCCTCAACTCGGTCATGCAGGACTTGCACAGCGCAAAGGATGTCGGCAAGAACCACGGCATCATCCAGGCCGAAAAGGAGCGGCAAAATAACCAGAGTCACCTGAACATGAAGAGCTTGGCTTCGCCGGGCTTTTCTCTGCATGCTGCGGGGGATATTCTTGCCTGAATTGCGTGCCAAGGTGAATGGAACTGGGAGTTTTATTGGGGCATGGAACGGCGACCACGGCACGGATTGTAGGCGGGTTTGTGCATTTCATAACGTGATAATGACCGGGCATTACTTGCGTGGTGGGCATGAGGCGCCCACACGCCGATGAGGACAGTTCATGGAAGTCTAGTTAGATGACAAGAGAAGCCGTATACAATAAAAACCGTCAACGGCGGGAGTCAAGTCAATGCAGAAAAATTGCGCCCCATATTTCTTTTCGATTCCCTCACTTTTGCATTACTGAGAAAACGCCAATCACAAAAAAGTACAAGGTTGGAGTTGCGCCACGGATAATAACAACCTGACGAGCTAGAAAGTACTCGTGGCCAGCCTGCTCGCCGCGTTACGGGCGTCGATGCGATCATCGTCATCCTCGTCAGTGAGGCCACCCAACCCAGACCGCCCGAGAATACTATCGCTCGTCTCCTCCTGCGCACCGTCGACTTCTTCGGGAATTTTGCCCATGAAGCTGCCCGACGTGCTGCGCGTAGCGTCCGATCGGCGTGGCACGCCGCTCCACGCGTCCCCTTTGGGGCCCTGGCTGGACGCGAGGCTTGTTCTGCGCACAGTGGGGTGTGCCTCGCGACCGAGACGGCTGAGGCCGCCCGACGCATCGATGGACCGGATGTCGGGACGCACAGTTTCCAACAAGGCCAGAGTGCGCCGCTCGGCCTCGATTTCGCGGAGGACGTACTCGCGGACGCTGGCGCGCAGGTCCTGGGCAGTGCGGGAGAACCACTTCCGACGCTCCTGTACGAGGTTCTGGGTGACGCGGGTGGTCTTGTTGTATAGGTTGGCTTCGGTCTGTCTGGCGTCGTCGAGGGACGTGATGGCCTCGTCTACTTTCTCGCGGCGGACGCTGGTGCTGGCCTTGAGGCGATCGGCGGCATGGAGCTTGCTGCGGGTGGCTTCTTGGGATTGGAGGTATTCCCGTATCAGGATTTGGCGATTTGTGAGAGACTCCTTGACGATGAAGGAATCTTGTGAGTGATATTGGAAGGCGTCTCCTATGGTAGCGGCCTGCGCCGTGGCCTGCGCAGCGTGGTAGTCGCCCATATTCTGGATGACTCGGCCGAGCTTCCTCAGCGCATTCGCTAGGCCTGGGTGCGGCTCTTGCACGTGCATCGTGCTGAGTTTGACCCCGTAGTCGGATTCAGCAAGGCCAAGCCCTGTGACGGCGTCAGCTGTCTGGCAAACATAGGGATGAATGTGGGCGGGCGGTAACAAGCGAACCTCTTCTCGCCTTGACCATCTTGTCCACCTTGTGACCTGCGTCCATGGTGCCCAGATAGAAAAGTTTGACGGTCGGGCGCGCATCCGCCAGCTCGGGGGTATCATCAGGAGGAGGAGCAAACTGTTTCAAGATTTTCCTGCGTACGCCAGTTGCCGGCTGCTTCATCTTCAATAATGGGCTATATCCGAAGTCACTTTCGACGAATAGAATCATCTCGTCATCCCTCATGAGCGTTTCGTTGCTGCAGACATAGTTGAACCAGCGTTGCATCGTGGCTTTGACTCGGCTCTCGTCTTCGTCGGTACCGGCGCCGGCGGCGGTGACAGAAGGGGGTACAGCAGGGACCAGGGCTTCTGGATTGGCGGAGATGAGATGTGCTCCGAGTTTGACGAACTCGGAGTGAAGGCGCCTTACGTCTCGGTACTGAGTTGTTCGGAAAGCGGGTAGATTTGTCTGGATTTGTTAGCTTAGCGAGCCCAATGCGCCGCGAGCAGTGTCAAGGCCAGCACATACGTAGACGTCGAAGCGGAGTATGGGGTCCTTCTTCCCAGTCCTTTCCAGGCCTGTGATCTTGGCTTGAAGCTTGATGTGTGATCGGGGTTGAAGTGAGGGCTGTTGCCTTGTCTGCTCGGACTGTCTGTTCGTTTGGGCCAGAGGCTGGGCAGACTGCTGCGGCAGGCTCTGAGTCTTCGTCCCTTCAGGTCCAGCTGGCTCCTCCTCCATGATCGGCGGCTGCGCGGGGTCTGCGCCCGTCGCATCTGGTTCGGTCGTTGTAGTGTCTGGTCTTGGGAACTCATCGTCATGTCCGATGTGCTCCGTGGCGGGAGCATGTGAATTGTACGGGAAAGGAGGCGAGGCTGGGGAATCCCCAATAATGTCTGCGAATCCACTGCGCACTTGTTGCGGCGACGAGCCCGGGCTGTTGCCCCAAGGAGACGCTGCCGGATCCTCGGCTTCGTGGATAGAAGTGCTGTAGTCCATCGTGGTGAGAAATCGTGGCGTGTCAAAGGAGATTGTGTCGTCTTTCGCTGGCGCTGTCTGTCGTGGGAAGGAGTGTAGTCGACGGGCACTCGGACCAGGGTTTCAAGCCGTCCGATTAAACTTGCAACATGACCTCCAGTGAAGCTCTATTGAGGCCACACGTCGAGGCGATTAAAGGCGGTGGGCAGCCAGATGAGGCTTGGGTGGTTGATTGATGGTGACGCAAGTAAACGTTGACCCTTCTGTCCATCCGCCATGAGGACTGGGTCGCAGCATTGCTACTGGCCAGTAAGCGGCTGGCGTCATGGTGCGGGGCAACAGGGCGGGTAGGCGAAAAAAATTGGGTAGCTTTTCACTGAGGAGACACCAAGTCGCACGAAAGGCGGCGGCTGGCACAATAACCATCTTGTCGCTCTTCCTTGTCTTTCAACGTAATATGTTGTAGAGCTGACTGCATCATACCACCTTGATACAGCGACGTGCTCACTGGATTGTTATATTGGCATCGGCCGAATGCAAGATGGGCAACAAGCGATCCAGACAAGAAAGCCCAGATGGGCGGGAGTCAGCCGCCGACCCCGAATTGAGTAAAAACCAGGACCAAGAGAGCGACGAGCAAGAGGTTAGCCATCTACTGCCAGACACTCCCCTACTAGCGGCCAAATCCCTTAATGTTCCAATGTAGGACTTTGACACGTTAAACGTCGAGTTCGAGTGGTTCAATTTTGTGCCTGATATCGACTTTCATGGAGTGAAGCGTCTGTTGACACAGCTCCTTGACGTTGACGCAAAATCGTTCAACCTCTCGGCCTTGGCAGATCTCATTCTGTCCCAACCGACGATTGGCTCGGCGATCAAGGTTGATGGCAAGGAAACAGACCCTTGGGCCATTCTTAGCGTGCTCAACACTGAGGTTCATCGGGAAAAGGATTGCATGAAGGAGCTTCTGAAGTATTTGACCAACAAGGCACAAACCAACAAGTCATTGGCACAGATCCCAGACGTCCTCAAATCGGGGAAGCATGTCGGTCTAATTCTATCAGAGCGACTCATCAACATTCCGCCGCAACTCGCTCCGCCGCTTTACACTATGCTGATGGACGAGATTGACGCCGCCGTGGAGGACGGGGAGCCATACGAGTTCTCGCACTACTTGATCTTGTCCAAGACGTACTTGGAGGTCGAGTCCTTGCTGGATGGAGAGAGCCGCAAGAAGAAAAAGGCCAAGGAGGGGCTGACTTCATTCTTCTTCCATCCAGAGGATGAGGTGCTCCATAATCACGCAATGTCATATGGCAGCTTCTCATATACCCACGAAGATGATTCATCGTCGGACAGCAAGCGCGCATTCCAAGAAGCAGGAATAAAGCCGACGGGACACATGATTCTGATTGAGGCGAGCAAGTTTAAGGGCGCTGTTGACGCCATCACAGACTACCTTTGGCCGCCGTCGCCCATGACATAGTCGCGCCTGCGGGTACGCAGTTGAGCGCCAGGTCGTGCCAAACATGTGGAAAGGCGTACCGTGACTGGACTTCATCTTGTCGTTCCGCTCATGCGTCGGCGTGGGCTGCTAGTCATCCAGCCTCTGCATCAAGTACTCTACCTCGACTTCCTTGGTAAGGGGAATCACAAAATCCTCGTACATGGCCACGACGGCATCGACATTAATCTTGATGTGTTCATCGGCGCCATCCGAGATAGAAGGATCCTTCCCGTACGTCAACGCCTTGAGTCGCAATCTCGCCAGAACTGATTTCTCGACTGCCTTGTTGGTGATGCTCTCCGCAATTCCTTGGCGATCGCATGCTCGGATCAGACGCTCATATTTGTCGGGCTCTGACTGGAATTTCGACTCGGCGACGAATTTGCCGTAGTGGATTCTGCGTGAAAGAGCTTGCAGACATGCAAAGTCCGTTGTTGCGGCGGAACCGTAATTCTCCTGCGACTCTCCGCGATCCTCGCGCGAAGGACAGACAGCAGGCAGAAACTTTTCAATGTAGAACGTCTTGATCTTGTCATTGACGTTGACGTCATTTGTATGCAGGATCTTGGGATAATTCAATGGTTTGAGGATTGGCGTCTGTACAGCATCGGGGAAGAAGGGATACTCGTCAGGGGACTCGTAGCGGCGAATGAGAGATTGCAGCTTTTCCTGCTCGAAGAAATACCAGTCGAAGAAGGACAGCTCGCTATTGGGAATTTTGACAGCGCCGGGTGTGTAAATGGTCTGTGTTAGCTCAGTGAGTGTGGTCAGCTTCGCAGTAGAGACGAACAAGGCCGTGCAGACCACGCTTGACAGTGAAAAGCACCTTGCTGAGGGCGAACTGGACACGTTCAATTAAATGAAAAATGATGGTGTCCTCCAAGCGTCTAGAGCACGTCAGCAAAAGCTGCCACTGGTGAGAGATGCAACAGAGCTCCGAAACTACGTGACTCACATGAGCTGGAAGCGAATGCGGGATAGGTCCAAAGCCTTGGAGGCATCATTTGTTGGGTCGATGTCGACTACAGTATCCATGTTCAGCACAAAGAAGAAAGTAAAAGAGACAAAAGCGTGCTTTGCGATGAAATCCGATGAGTGACCAAGGTGCACGAGGTTGATGGCCGAGGGGATCTCTGGACATAAAACGCGCAGATCAAGCTCAGCAGTGAGTCCGACGTCGGCTTCGGCTGCGGCAGAGAGTCTCGGTGTAGGCGTAGAGGGGCAGAAGCCGACAGTGTCCTGAATGCATTTGAACCCCGCGCTGAGCTCCGTTTTATGGACGGAGTCGTGAGTGCTTGGCCCGAAGTGCAGATTGTGCAATCCGGCTTTCATCAAGATGCGAAAGCGCTGTATGACCGACCATCCATGTGGGGCGCCTGCACGAATTCAGTGGAAGTCCCAGTCCCAGGCCAGACCTGTGTGTCTGCTGCAAGCCGGCGGGAGCTATTCACTAAGCCCCAGTGCTCTGTTCGCGGGGTTGTTGTGGGCTAGTAGCCGTTGGGTTAGTAGTCCTGACCGCTGAACAACGGTGCGCGAAGCGCGTCCAGGTCTGGCATGTGGCTCTGTCCCCCGCCATTGTCCCTCGTTATTAGACATCGTCCATTTCAATTGCTATTCTTCATCACTGCATTGTTTCATTGCACGACCAGCGACTACTGGGGCCTCTCGCAATCGTCGACTCGCTTTGCTGGCCTCGGAGCCATGGATGATCAAGAAGACAGCCAAAGCCAGTATGACCCTTTTCAGGATGGCGAGCCAACCACGCCGTCCATACTCTCGGTACGTACATGCTGCATGCACGAGGCCGTGGATCAACCATGTCCCGCGTCTGCCCGTGCCCCAAGATGACCTGCATCAGGTCCCTCTTCCCTTCCCCCCTGTGGCCGCGTGACAAGGAAATTTGAACTCGTTCGGCATCGACTCGCGCAAAAGAGGCTTTGCAGCGGCCGCGCTGCCGCCGAACAAGCACCAACAAGTCATCATCCACATCGGACTGACAAGATGGCTGATATTGTGCAGACTCGCGGCCTCGAGGCATTTGGACGCAAGGTCACGACCACGGCCTCGCATCTCATGACGCCTAATTTCGAGGCAAGCTCACATCATTATCACAATGCCATGGCCCAGGTACAGAGACAGCTGGCTCGCCCGTCAGTGCAGCAAAGCGTCTTCGCCCTTGCCAAAAGAACGCCTTCCGAGATTGTGCGTTCAAAGCTTTCCACAGCCGAAATTCAACATCGAGCCGTGACTTTTCTTCCCGACGATATGCTGTCCAACATTCCCGACGACGACAACGCCTTTTCCTTATTCCAGGGCTTCCAGGCCAGCTTCCCCGAGATGACGGACGAGGGTAGAAAGCATCGTCGTCGTGTGTCGAGAGGCAGAAAATTGCTGGAAGACCGAGAGTCCAACATGACATCTGGGCCTCAAAGCAGTCTCGCGCATGTCCAAAAAGAGCGGGCATCTATGATGCACGAATTCGAGCTGCTCGGTATCCGCAAGAGCATGGCCAGCAGCGAGATTCGAGAAATCGATAACAAGATTGCCAACCTGCACGGCATGCGCAAGATCCTGCTGGAGAGGCTGGCCGGATTGGAACAGGACGAGGCACTGTTGGAGCACGATGGTACGATACGGAACCCCTCCATGGTTCCGCTTGAGGGTCGGGCAGCTCTTGAATCGCGTGCTAACACGAGCTTTGTTTACAGTCATGGACGTCGAGGCGAGATTGGAGGTCGCCCAGGCGTTGGCAGACGAGGCGGAAACTGTTGCGGCGAATACTCCTAGCAAAGATGAGGTGGACCTCGTCGGCGACGCAGACGACCACGACCCAGAGTTCATGTCGCAGTCGGTGTATGAGAAGCTGCCTGGCTCGGCCAGCTCAACGCCCACGAAAAGGCCCAAGAAGACTCGTCGTCGCAAGTCGATGCCCATCCTGCACGAGCATTTTGACGCCGGCTCCAGCATACGACACATTCGCGCACACGCGGACATCATCACGGCTTTGGATTTTGATGCACCCTTCGGCACCATGGTCACTGCCGCGCTGGACGATCCTATCAAAGTTTGGGACCTGAACGCGGGACGCTGTATAGGCATTCTCGAGGGCCACACTGCGTCTGTCAGGACATTGCAAGTAGAAGACAACATCCTTGCCACTGGCGGCGCCGATGCGACAATCCGACTCTGGGACTTGAGTCGCTCAAGCTACGATCCTTACGGCAACACTCACGGCAGTAATGGGGATGCGGACGAGGATGCGATTGCTTTCGAGAACCCGGACGATCAACCCGTCGATCCGCCAGAGGGCAGTATGGACGACTGTGCGCTGTACACACTGGAGGCCCATGTGGACGAGGTGACGGCACTGCACTTTCGTGGCGATGTGCTGGTGTCTGGTTCGGCGGACAAGACGATTCGCCATTGGGATCTCGAGAGGGGTCGCTGCGTGCAAACGCTGGACGTCATGTGGGCAGCTGCTCAGGCCTCTACTTCTTCAGAAGGAATCTGGAGGCCAACGGGTCGTTCGACGTCTGACTCGGCGGAGTTTGTCGGGTCTCTGCAAGTGTTCGAGTCCGCATTGGCTTGCGGCACGGCCGACGGTCTCGTGCGGCTATGGGATCTCCGAAGCGGGCAGGTCCATCGCAGTTTGGTCGGCCACACTGGCCCCGTGACATGTCTCCAGTTCGACGATGTTCATCTGGTGACGGGCAGCTCGGACCGAAGCGTCAGAGTAAGTTTTACCTGGGCAGGCTCGTCAGCTCACGCCCACCGTCCATCATCTTATTGCTAATTTGTGGTTCCAGATATGGGATCTGCGCACAGGCGCCATATTCGACGCATACGCGTACGAAAACCCCATCACCAGTATGATGTTCGATGCCAGGAGGATCGTCAGCGCTGCAGGCGAGGACGTGGTCAAAGTGTACGATAAAGTAGAGGGCAGGCAGTGGGATTGCGGCGCGGGCATCGCCGAATCAGAGGAGGGACAGAGCGCAGCCGTCGTGGAGCACGTTCGTGTGAGGGACGGATATCTCGTAGAAGGGCGACGAAATGGTGTTGTGGGCGTTTGGACGTGTTGAAATCGTGATATTGTGGTGCAGTGCCAGTTGAGATGGCCATCTGAAAAAGGGTGTATGATACGGGTGTCATTAGGGGGCCGGGAGTGTACAATTGGGTTTTAGATACTGAGTGAAAGTCGTGGCATTGTGGCCCGACACGATTTTCCATGATACACTTATCCGCTTGGCCCATTTCCCCCAAGATTTCCTGGTTTCTAGATTTTAAACCGCGTCGTGACGCAGATACATAATATCACCTTGACGCATTTATCTGCTTGGCCTAGTCTTCGTCAGGTCCATTGTGACTTGCTGGATAACATCGCATCATGGCGCAAGTAAACCGTCGTTGATGAAATTCATATCCTTGGCCTATTCTCCCTCATATCTCCTGCGGTCTTTGGTTGTCACAAGCGGAATCGAAAAAAGTGGAGGAACAAGAATCGACGAAAAGTGTGGAGCTGCACTCCAAAAACCAAAGCTCTCGCTTCTCAGTCTCAACTTCTTCCCCATCACCGCCACGTTCGCTCGCCCACAATGGCACCGGCTACCTCCCTCCACCGCAGCCCGCCACCATGACAAAAGCACATCCGGATATCCTATCATGGTACCGTGACGCCACGCAAAAACTCGCCGACCTGCTCTCCGAGCCCCAACCGCAGCATGACGACGCGACCGCCACTGCGCTCACCGACTTGCTCAGACGCCAAGCGACGTCCCTCCTCGCACTGCACGACGCCGCGCCAGCCAAGTCGGCAGAAACACGCACCACCGACCTGATAAAGCAGCGCCTCCAAGACGCCGCTTCGATCTGCTCCGCCAAGTTCTACGCATACCGCTTCGACTGCCTCCCTCGGCACTGGCGGCAGATGTACACGGATGCGCTCATCCTCACCACGTTCCACACCCTCCTGACATCCGCCGATGAACTGGACAGTATCGTCCACTTGTTAGATCGGGCACTCATCGTAGCCGGCGGCGCGACATGCCTCGGCGACAGATGGATCGAAAAGACCCTCCGCGTCCTCGAACGCGCATACCCCGTTCGAATCCCTTCGCATACCGCCTTCTCGCCGCAGGAGCCTCACGGCCGACCAAACCTGGATGTCGCACACCTCGTCCCGCGCCATCAAGGCTGGTCCGTCGCTGCACTAGAGACGTACCTCCACGGGACGCCGCGGCCGATCATCTTCACGGACCTCACGACGTCCTGGCCCGCACGTACAAACCACCCGTGGAAGCAGCCGTCGTATCTCCTCTCGCGGACATTCGGAGGCCGTCGTCTCGTCCCTGTCGAGATTGGGCGGAGCTACGTCGATGTCGACTGGGGACAGGACCTGGTGCCCTTCTCGGACTTTCTGGGGCGGTTTGTCCACGGCCCTGCGCGTGGGTACTTGGCGCAGCATGACTTGTTTCAGCAGATTCCGGCCCTGAGGGCGGACATTGCCGTGCCGGACTTGTGTTGGGCGAGTGTGCCCTCGGGGGGGAGGAAGAGACTGGACGTGCCGCAGCTGAATGCGTGGTTCGGCCCGGCGGGGACCATCACGCCGCTGCATACGGACGGGTACTGGAATTTGTTGGCGCAGGTGGTCGGCACCAAGTACGTGAGGTTGTATCCGCCGTGGAGGGACTTGAGGGGGCGGGGGACGGAGGATGGCATCGACATGAGTAATACGAGTGAGGTGGATTTGGGGGCCGTGATGGGCTGGGATGAGGGAGATGGTGGTGATGAGCATGACGAGGAGAGAGCGAGTGTCAAGAAGGAGCTGGAGGGGGGGGAGTATTGGGAGTGTGTGCTGGGGGAGGGGGATACGTTACTGATACCACTTGGGTGGTGGCATTATGTGAGGAGCTTGAGCGTGAGCTTCAGTGTGAGCTTCTGGTGGGATTGACATGTATTCTGCCCCCGGTTTGGTTTTGAGTGCTGTTGATCGCTTGGCTAGACGCTGCTATGTGCTAAATGTATGTACATGCATGGTATGATGTTGGGCGGGTGCGCTAGGCATCGTCTCCTTGTGTTCCTCGCCGGGCTTTGGCGCCTGCTTTCAGCATCTCCCACTTCTCCCTGTACTTCTCGAGTGTTCTTTGCATCTTGCGGTTGTCCTTTTCCAGTCGTTCCATTTGCGCCGTCGCCGCCACCAGTTGTTCTTCCATGTCTCTTTTTTCCTTTTTGAGCGTCTCGGACCCCGCCGCCTTGGATGCTGTGACGTTGGGCGAACCGGGCCTCATGATGCGATAGCTTTCCGCTAGTGCCATGGCGGAATGCTGCGAGCTGGCTTCGAAGGCGTGCAGGCGCTTGGAGACATTATCGAGCATGTCTTTGAGTGACTTGTTCTCGAGCGAGAGCTCTTCGACCGTGTTTCGGAGATCTTTTTCCGTTCTAGACAGCGCTGCCTTTCTCCTGGCTCCGAGAGGCAGCGTGGCTGGTGTTTCTCGGGCGTCGACGAAATCCTCTTCGTCGTCCTCGGGGTTGTGAATCGTGTTCGAGTCGCTGTGCTGGCTGGCCCCGAGCCGCCGTTTCTCCTTCTCAGCGTACGTGAGGATGTTGGCGTATGACATGGTGAGACCGGACGTGGGGACAAGGTAGAAAGATTCATTGGCGCTGTGACCTTCGCGACCGAGAGCGTGCATGGTGGCTCTGGAATAAATCCTGCTCAGGTTGGGATCTGGGCTGAGCGATGGGCTGAGCGATGGAACACGCGCATGAGCAGTCTTGCGTTTGGGTGGCGGAGAGGGATCGGGTGTCTGCTCCTGACCCTGTTCGGAGCTGACCGCTGCTTCTTGTATCAAAGGAAGGCCGGCAAAGGCCAACGGAGCAGAGAGCTTAGTGAGCAAGGTTCCGAAGGAATTGTAGAAACGGCCATAGCCTGCGTCCTCGTTTGCATCCGCCGAAGTGTTCCTCTGGACAGCAGGAACCGAGGCCGCAACGATCTTGCTGCTGCGAGATTCTGCGGTTTGAACGAGAGGAGGAGTTGGCGGAACCCACTTGGGTTTGCCAGGCTGTGAGCCCATAATGCTCTGCATCTTGGACCTGGGGCCATCCCGCCGAGGCTGTTGATCGACGTTACCCGGTGCCTGATCGTTGGATATGCTGGGACTCAGAGGCTGAACGCGGTACTTGGAGCGTATGCCGCGTGCCGAAGCAAGGTCGCTGGCGATGGAAGAGGGCATCTCGCGTGCCGCGAAGCCTCGCTGTGTCAAGCTGGGCATCTTCTTGCCTGCGTGAGGGCCATCGTCCGGGGATGCCGTCCCTTTCTCGCTCTGTGCTATCTTCTCATTGCCTTCTTCCTCGCTGGTCTGCGGCGTCGAGTCTTGTGAGAATTTGAGGAGTTCGGCAAGCCGTCTATGGTGCTCTTCCAGAAGCTTGAGTGTGCGGAGAGCCTCGACGCTCGTGGTGTTGCGAGCCGCGTTGGCAAATTCGCCGGCAGCCAGCGTGTGCTCGTTCACGGCCACCGTAGTATCGGCAGACTGCCGAGTAGCAACAGCTGCGGCTGCAGCATGATCGTGGGCTCTCACGATGGGCGACGCATCCATCCTGACATTCGGACTTGAGTTCGTGCACGATTGGAGGCGGAGTGATTATGACTTCGGCCACGGCATACAATGTCGAACAAATGGTCCCTCGCGGCATGCGTCTGAGACTTGGCGATGGCGAAGAGGAAAAGTGTCCACGCCAAAATTAGCCAGACAGCGGTGGTGCTCGAAGGATGCGAGTTTGGTGATCAGTGTCCAAGGTGGCTGGTGGGGCGAAGTTTGAAGGTCATGCACGAGTGGAGCATGCACCGACGAAGGAATGGAAGTCAGTTGGTGTTCGCCAATGCAACGACGTGTGGACTACCATCACGAGAGCTGCGGCAACCTACATGCAGCAGTCTGTCGGTGCCTCGGCCGTCAGCCATGAGGTGCGATGAGCCTCAAATGAGCGCGTTTCGAGAGACTGCGTGGGGCAAAAAGGCACGATCCGGGGAAGGCAGCCATGCGCGGTATGCGTATGCGATCCTCAGCCGAGACCGGAGAAAGCATCTGGGAAAGAGGCGTCTGATGGTCAGTGCGAGAGTCGTGCACCCCGCCCCTGACAACTTCTGGCAAGGGGCACCCTGTCCTGCGAACAGCAAGAACGTCCCAGGTTGCAGAAGGCACGGACAAGGGAGGTCGCCGTCGGATTGCACTGAACGATGCAGGGCTTAATGATGCAGGGAGGCGTCTAGAGCTACTTGGGGGCAGACAAGCAGGCTCATCCTATAGCAATAGGGCCATTGCCGAATCAGTGCGCTCAAGCAGTTGCTCAACGGCGTTGGACAGCAGGTCCATCGCCGTCACTGCCAATCCATACTTTAAAGAGGGTGGGGTGCTCGTCAGCGGAACAATTACTGGTGATTGGTAGGAGCTCGGCAGAGGTTGTCAGCCGGCGAAGCCGAGGGAAAGAGCAACTTGTAGGGCGGTCAACCGAGTCGCGTACGGTGACGAGGGGGCCACGGCTCAATCATTTTGAAGCTTGCTAGTAGATTCCTGCCCGAGTCCATTCTCGATTTGCTCGAAACAAGCGTCGTCGATGTTTTGCAATTGAGTCGGATCTCGCCGCATCCCCCATCACATCCATCGTTTGTTCCTTCTCCAACGTCGGCGAACCAGACTTTCTTTCGTTGCCGACCGACGACTGTTCGTCACCAGGCCGCCCATGTCGCTACCTGTAATATGATCGACCCGCCAGCAACAAGCTTTGTCAAGCTACAGGATGCCAGCTCTATAACGACATCCACACATCAATCCTTGTGAGGCCACCACCACATGCCTGAGACCCAGTCAACGGTGATTCGACGTCCAACAAGCAGCCTATATCAACAGGCATCACACCGTCACCTCAGTACAAGGAGGGGTTGTATTGCGCAGCCATGGACGGCCCCCCGGCGAGCAGCGGGCTCGGAAAGCTTCTGCCAAAGTCCATGACGGCTAAGAGAAGGCGCAGAAGGGAGAAGAGTGCACGCAATTCGGATCCATCCGGACAGGACGATGATGCACGCAGCACGAGTGCCAGCAGCAGCCTCACCAACAGGGGCCGTTCCAGGCGTGAGCCGACACTCGACAGCGACGAACCGTATTCTGCTCACATGCACGACGACGACGATGTCAGCTTCGGGTCCCACGAGTCCGGCGGCGTCGAACGCGGAGACAATATTGACGGGTGAGTTGATCAATCTTCCGTCCAGCCGGGGCTGTGCGTCATGCCCATCCTTGCCTTTGCTATCCGTCTCCCAACCATGTTCTCTGTCCCCTGCACAACAAGCAATCTCGGACTCGGTCGATGCCTTTAAAGTGAAGTCGTGGACTCTGCGGAGTATTGGGCACTTCGATGCAATCAATTGCCATCACCCGTGGACTCTCTGCCGTCAAACCTCTCAGCCTCCTTAATAAAGCCCCAACGCGTCAGTGCGTCGCCCCACGCTTTGCGCCTCGCGACGGCCGAGTCCAGCGCAGCGACGCCAACCTTTCCGTCGCTGATACGCATCATCTATCTGGTCTGACGCAGCGTCCCGTATCCTCTTTTGCTTCGCGCCGCTTGGCCCGACTAACTTCATAAATACGCGAGAGACCGTCGTCCGTCCACAACAATTTGTTTTGTGTCCACGCCATCATGCTGGGGCAGGGGCGACGTTGGAAGATTGCCGCTCTGACAAGTTCTTTAATTTTAGCATTGGACGACGACCCGCCTCCAAGTCTGCCCCGTCTCGACCCGCCACATTATCTACGCATCCGTCGCTCATCGGATACTTGACAACGTCATCTCCCATCGTTCAGGCCCAGCATCTCGACCCCCAATCGCACTTCCAGAGTCCTTCGCAAGGCCACGACCAATCCCCCGATTTCGAGGGCCCGGATTCTCAATCAATTGAACAAGGACTTCGCTCTCAAGACACTCAGAGTCCTGTGCTCGGGCCCTTCGCACCCGCAAAGACAGTTTTACCGACGCGCAGAGGTCGAGCTTCCGCTCCCAGAATCCAGACTGATCCCCCTCATACACCGCCAAAAGACGGTGGTTCAGCTCCCGTCATCGTCAATACACCACCGACGCCGACTGACTCCCACGAAGAATCCCGCACTGTCGAGGCATCTCCGACTGTCAAATCGCCGCGGCGCGCCGAGAGCCCAAAAACTGTCACAGATGGCAGCTCAGCTGCCTCCAACATGAATATCCACCGGCGGAGCAGGTCCGGGTCCGCCGTTTTGCATCCCAGCAAGCTATCGCACATAACGACGGCGCCGCTGACCCCGACGGACGAAAGCAGCAGCGAGATTGCTCCTAGTGCCGGCGGCTTCTTCTCTTCTATGCTTTCCGCTGCTCAAAACGCCGCGAATTCCATCACCAACACTATACCTGGAACAGCACTCAGCATAGGCGGCAATAAAAGCCGCGTCGGCATTCCAAAGTCCCAGAGCTCTCCCGTCAGCAGCCAGACCACACCAGCCAATGATCGTGAGCTGGAACCGGAGCCGCGAATTGAGGATACGATGGATCGAAAGGAGTCTGCAGTGCAGACACTCGGCTCGGGGGAGCTGAGCTTGAGCCAATTTGGCCTGACTGACGCGCCTGTGACAGCTCCTCCCGTGGCGAGACTACCTGATGTCGCCGATGCGAGAACCAGATCCGAGTCGGCCCCAGCAGAGCCTCAGGTCACCGTGGACACGCTGCCAGCTGAGCCGGCCAGCCGACCACGATCCTTGGTCGACACTGTCAGCGTCGCGGGTGACAAAACCCCTCCGCAATTCGAATCGCCAGAAGCCAAAACCCCGGTGCAGCGGTCGTCAAGCCTGAGAAGCGCCATGAAACCACATAGAAAACGCGGAAGTTCTGTTACGACTGGCGGCACGATAGCAACGGCCATGGCGGCCGCGCACCACGCGGCGCTCCATCCGAGCGGGACGATGAACGCGCCCAGACTCACTGGCTTTGCCATTGCCAGTAAGAAACGCAATCGAGAGTTTCACAACTTGTTCAAGAGCGTCCCCGACGATGATTACCTCATTGAGGATTATAGTTGCGCGCTTCAGCGTGAAATCCTTGCCCATGGGCGACTGTACGTCTCGGAAGGACACCTCTGCTTCAGCAGTAATATCCTGGGCTGGACGACGACGCTCGTTATGAGTTTCGACGAAATTGTTTCTGTGGAGAAGCGGAGCACCGCGCTTGTGTTCAAAAACGGTCTTATGATTTCAACTCTTCATGCCAAGCACATATTCGCCAGCTTCACGAGCCGAGATGCAACGTATGATTTAATTGTTAATATCTGGAAGCTTGGGCACCCCACATTGAAAAGCACACTGAATGGCGTGCAACTAGAGGGTACGGGGGGGGACAAGACCGAAAAGATAGTCGCTGAACAGGAAATGATGGAAGAGGAGCCGCAGGCCGCCACAGGGTCGGAAGATTCGGGCGACGACGATGAAGAGGAGTTTTATGACGAGGAAGAGCACGACGAGCCAACAGAAACACAGTCAACAGACGTTACTGCACCAGAGCTGGATAATGACAAGGTGGTGATGCGAAAAGCATCGGCCGGGGCCGGAGTCAATGGAGCTTCGAGCGACTTGCCGAAAGAAATAGTCGCCGCTGCAGGTGGCGTGCCCGACTTTCCGGGGCCAGCATCACATGCTGCCACTGACTGTGGTGACAGCACGACACATTATGACAAGATCCTCGGCGATGAGATTATCCCCGCACCCCTTGGCAAGGTCTATAACCTCGTATTTGGTCCTGGCTCGGTCGTGTGGATGAATCGATGGTTATCGAGTGATCAGAAATGCACCGACATTCAGATGGAGGATAAGAAGGGCCTGACCGCAGACAACAGAAGCCGGACATTTACCTATATCAAGCCGCTCAATGGCTCGATCGGGCCAAGGCAGACAAAATGCGTGGTGACGGAGACGATGGAACAAATCGACCTGGATAAGGCTGTCAACCTCGGCGTTTCGACGCAAACCCCCGAGGTGCCGTATGGAAACCTGTTCACTACCAAGACCAAGTACTGTCTGTCCTGGGCGGAGAACAATGCGACCCGCATGCAGATAAACTGTACCGTCGAGTGGACCGGCAAGTGTTGGCTTAAAGGTAGGAGAATATGCACATGAGACTGAATGTACTTGTCCACTGCCCGTGGTGTCTTGTGCTGATGAGTGCGCGTGGGTCACAGGTACCATCGAAAAGAACGTCAATGACGGTCAAGCTCGGTACTGCGAGGAACTGTTCACCTCGCTCAGATCTGCCGTGTCGACGCGTGCGCGGACCGGCACAGGGTTAAGCGGGCCGGTGAAAGGCAAGAAGAAGCTTAAAAGAAGCAAGGCACTGCAGTCTGTACATGACTCGGAAAAGGACAAATCGAGCAAATCGGATGCCAGCAAACACAACTGGGGTGCCCTGGAGCCCCTGCACAGCATCGTGGAGCCGGCGATCGACATGCTGCGACCTGTCTTGACTGGCCATGTCATGTTCGGTCTGTTGGTGGGCCTCTTGGTAGCCATGTGGTTTGGGTCCGGGCCTTCGCCGACGAGTTCGCCGACTTATGGCCGAGAAGGGACGGCATATAGTCCAGGTAGACAGGCCGCCTACGAGGAAATGTGGCGAAGACAGGACTCGGAGCTTTGGGAATGGCTGGAGGAGCGGGTTGGCATGGACCGTCTCAACAGTGACCAGTCAAGCGTGAGGAGACGGGCCATGGATCATCGCACGGTGGAGGAGAGGCTGAGAGAGGAGCGGATGGATGAACTGGAGATGCAAGAGGCCATCCGTGTGACGGAGGAGAAGCTGCGGGTGCTTCGAGAGGTTGTCCAGAAGGATAGCAGGTCGACTTGACAAAAGAAGGGCGGACACGGCACGGCAAAACACTAGGCCACCTCCCCCCCAGCTTAGAGGAGACGACAAGACGGGAAGGCTTTCAATGAGAGCCACCGCACCAGATGCCTCGTACCTCGGCCAGAACAATCAGCTGCTTGTGAGATATGTCTCGGGACAACATGAAGCTGCATTATGCCATGATGCTGTGCTCCTCACCACCTGTCTCGAAATTGCCAATTCCCTTGTGGTGACTTGTCAGTATTCCACGTTTCCTCACAGCCATCAGTCTATTCAGTCAGTGTTCAAGTGAAGGCAGAGAGGTAACATACGTCATGATGTCATAGCTGGGCGGATCTGAGTCGTGAGTATAATGGAGTCGCGCAGGGCTATCGTTGGTTTTTTTTGCGTCTTTGCTCGCCACGCACCAGTAAGATTGAGATGGGGTTAGGTAGAATCACCGTCGACTTGAGCGTGCCGGGCAGGGTCAGCGGGAACTGCCATGATTCGCGCAATACATGTGCTGATGTCGTCGAAGGCACTCACCAGAGACACGACAAACAGGCCATGCCATTGCCACGCCATAATAGGCCCTTTTTTTTTTTCACACGCTCAGGAGCCGTCGCAAAAGGCTGCAGAAGCCAACACACGATTATCAGATTCCTTAGTACAGTTCGTTTAATGGGGATTCTGGTTCCCCGTGGACTTGATGGCGCTAGTTGTTCGGGAACATTTCCAAAACGAGTTATGTCCGCCAAGCAATATATCTTGGCTGCTTTCGGTACTGATCGTGGTGTTGAGGGCCGTCGGAGGAACAGGAATGTTCGTTTGGCATGAGGTTCCTTTGGGTACCGAAACGGGTGTGGGAGCACGTGGTTGGCCCGAGGGGGGAGGGGGGAAAGGGAAGAGTGGTTATGCCAAGCTGGGTACTCGGGCCAACTTTGCAAGACAAGGCTTCGGGCTTGGCTTTTGTCATGGTAGGACGGTCGAGGTGGATCGGGGGAGGGGGGCTCGCAGGCAGATTTGGGTCGACCGTCAGGAACGGATTAATACCTGACTGTGTTTGTGGTCCCGCTGACTTTGACAGGTTCGCGGATGCTACCGGTGCAGGACTGACAGGACAGGGACGTGCCACGCAAGCATGGTATGAGTTGTGTGGGGAGGTCCAGGAGTGAACAAACATGGTTGTGAGGCTGAGGTGGGTGCATGTACGAGGATAGATCGGGATAGTGTAGCGAAAGAGGCCAAGCAGAGTGGGAGGGGAGAGATGATTCAATTCTTGTCCTTTCTGCGTATGAGGTTTCCAGTTGTCGCTGTATCACAAGGTGTCCTGCTGGTTTCGCAAATCGTCTTCACATGCCATCCGACCGAGACCGAATCGCATCCGGTCGCCAGATTGCAAAGTGCAGTTTCATCTATTATGGAGCATTTTTCATCTACTAGTAATAGTATTGACGACTCGGCATAACCCGCCGTCATCGACTCAGCCACAAGCGCACGGGGAGCCATTCTCACTTCCAGGAAAGCGGAGGGGCGGTCCCTGGTCCTTCTCTCCTCCTCGCCCCGTCTTTCTCATCTGTTCCTTTTTGCCGGTTGATGAAGGTTTGGAAACATCGTAGCGTTTATTTTCCAAAATACATGTGGGTATCTTTCTCTGGGAGCGGCAAGGGATCGGAGGCCCAGGCGAATTACACCGATTGCGAATGGGGAGGGGAAAGGAAAGGGGAGGGGGAATAGACAAAGAAAGCGGGGAAAAGGGTAAGAAGGGGGAGGGAGATGAATTGCTTGGCCGCGGGAGCGTCTCTTGCGTGATCGAATGACTTGTATTAAGATGGGCTTCACGTCCGGCGGGCAGGGAATCAGAATGTTCAAGACCGACGACGACTTAATTGCTGCGAAATCTTGGGCATTTTCCCTTCTTTCTTCCTTTTCTGATATTTGTTTTTCTTTGGTCCCGTTTTGGCGAGTGGATCTGAGGCTTTTTCTTTCTTATTCTCTATTGTTTCGTTGATATCTCGTTTTGGATCTCTATTCCGGATGAACGCTTCGTGTGTGCGTGTGTGTGTGTATATGTGTGTATGTGGATTCTTACGAGTTCAGACTATTACGATGATTTGATCTTGTTGATCATCAAGGAAAGACTGTCTTGTTTTCTCCTTGGGTACCGGCACATCGCTCCCAGATGCCTCGGAAGGGGGTGCCCAAGGTCCGTACGGGCTGTCTTACATGCAAGTTGGTACTACGTCTTTTCCTTTCTTCTCTCGTTGTCCCTGCCTTTTCCCATTTGTCTTTCCTTGGCCGCTCTGTTTCACTCGCTTTCTTGCGTTCCCATGAGGTTTCTCTTCTTTCTTTGGAAAAGAAAACAAAGACCTTGTGTGGAGCCGGGAGCAGGTTTCAGAACTACACTTTCAAGAAGCATCATGACCATCATGGCTTGGCTAACAAGACAAATCATCCTCCACCCAACCCTCTAGAAAGCGCAAAGTGAAATGCGACGAGATACATCCGTCCTGTCAACGATGTACGTCGACTGGACGTACGTGCGATGGCTACATGCCGCCGCCACCGGGCTGGATGTCGTGGGATCGTCTTCTCTCGCCGCCGGTGCCGTCATCACCATCGTCCCTCCCCAACACAGACGCTCTAGAGCTCCGCAGCCTCGCCTTTTACCAGCAGATCGTGGCACCGACGCTCTGCGGCCCTCTCGACAGTTCCTTCTGGACGCGCCTCGTGTCGCAAATGACTCACTCGGAACCGGCGACTCGACACGCTGTCCTGGCCATAAGTTCTCTCTACGAGCACTTCGACAACGGCGACGGCTATTGCGTCCCGCGACGGGCCAATGACTTCGCCATCCAACACTACAACGCCGCCATCCAGCTGCTCATCGGCCCGCACACGTCCAAAAGGAGCCCGGCCGACCTGAACACGGTGCTGCTCGTGTGCATTCTCTTCACGTGCATAGAGTTCCTGCGCGGCGACCCCGAAAGCGCCATCAGCCACTCGCAGCACGGCATCTCGCTGCTCAACTCGGGCAAGGACATCAAGCCCGAGCTCGTACGCGTCTTCCGCCACCTCAGCATCTTCCCCTACTTCTTTGGCGGGCAGATCTCGACCTTTCCCGTGCTCGGCAACGCCCACCTCCTGCTGAACGGCGTGTTCAAGACGCCCGAGGAAGCCCTCGAGTCGCTCGACTGGCTGCTGGCGAGGGCGGTCCGGCTCGTCCGCGCGAGCGATTACCATCGTCTGGGCTACGGCGAGGAGATGCAACCGCTCGACGCCATCCTGCTGGAACAGACGCAACTGGAAGCCGACCTGGACCTCTGGTGGGCGACCTTCTCCCGGCTCCGGAGGGACACGTCCGACACAGCCGCCCAGGACACCATGACGCTGCTAATCCTCGAGATGCGCTGGCTCGTGTGCAGCATCTGGGCCGACACGTGCCTCTCACCGCACGAGATGGTGTACGACAACCACGTGGACAAGTTCCAGCGCATCATCGCCATGGCCACGCAGGCGCAGTCGCTGCTGAAGCGCTGCCGCGCCTCGTCGTCCATCCACCACAAGTTCATGTTCGTCATGGGCTTCTGTCCGCTGCTTTACTTTGTCGTGACCAAGTGCCGCTTCTTCAAGCTCCGGCTGCGCGCACTCTCGCTGCTGCGCACACTCTCGTACATGCGCGAGACGCTATGGGACGCCTCGACGCTGTACGCCGTGGGCAAGAGAATCGTCGAGATGGAGCACAACATCCACTACTTGACGTCGGAGGATGTCGACGCAGGAGGCTGCCGACTGGAGGGTATGGGCTTGCCGCGGGACGAGCTCCGCGTGAGGGATTCGGCCTTGGAGGCCGATCTAGACATAAGGGAGGTGCACGGACGGTTGGAAACGCGGAGGCGGATATCATTTTTGGTTTGGGGCAGCAAGGGCATTGAACGACTGCATGACTGGCTGATGTGAGGCCGCACACACACGCACGCACAAGGGAGAAGAAACAAAAAGTAGCATTGGGGAGACAAGGAGCAAAATAAAAAGGGCGCAAAGCGTTATAGAGAGATCTTTTCTCTCCACAGTCGAGAGGGGGAAAGCGGAAACACGGAAAATGGAATCACAATTGCTCTGATCTGGTTGATTGTGTGGCTTGGCCGAAGCTTCTACAAGGTTTCTGCTAAGGAATGACTTGTCTTCTTCGGTGTTCTGATCCGTGCGCTGGTGACATGCCCATCCACCACTTAGACTTTGCGGCACGGGCCGCCGCTCGCCATCTCAGCTCCAGCGGCAAGCATACAATAAGTACAAAAAACTGTTGCCTTATTGCCCCCAAGCGGTCTCTGAGGCGGGATTGATGGAGAAACGGCGTGTTCCCCGGGCATGGCGAGGAGTGACTTATTTCTACTGGAATGTGGAAACCCAAACATCTCATGTCGCGTCTGTCGGAGCCCAACGTCTGCTACGTTACGTCCTAGGCTCGGATGAAGGAACTTGCTCTTCTTTGGACAGAATGTAATTTTGTCACCCTCTGCGCGCCGTCGGTCGGCCTCAAAGAGCCCTAGCCATCGAATGCGCCCAAAGGCCCGTCACTTTCGACGCATTTCCAATACACACAGCAGCTCGATACCAAGAGACTGAAGGGGCGAACGAGACAAGTACGGACACTTTTATGCCGTCTTTGCGTTGAGGCCAGCCTCGAGATTCGTCTCGCTGACGGGGGAGGAGGCCTGTTTTACGTAGGTCTGTGTTTCCCGGCCGTACATGTACCAGTAGTAGACACCTGCATGGTGCGGGCCACGAGCAAGTCAGCCACGATACGACACAGATTGCAGTTCTCGCTTCCTCCGTTTTGATCGAGGAGATGCAAGCAGAGGAGAAGAAACGCACCGCAAAAGATGGAGCCGCCCATGATGTTCCCCAGCAAAGCAGGCACGATGCCCTTCCACACGTAGAGGCCGACTGTAATATCCGAGGCGCCGAGAAAGATGGCCAGCGGTATAAACGTCATGTTGGCCACGACGTGGTCGAAGCCGAGCGACACAAAGGCAAACGTCGGCCACCAGATGCCGACGACCTTGCTGGCCAGATCCCGGCCCTGCATGCCGAGGAAGCAAGCCAGACACACGAGCCAGTTGCAGCCGATCCCGCGCAGCAGAATAACACCAAAACCCGGCGTGACCTGCTTCTTGGTCGCGTACGCGAGCACCTCTGCGCGGTAAGGGTCCGAGGAGAAGATCTCCCCGTAGCCGAACAGCACCGTGGCCACGAAGACCGACCCGGCGAGATTGCCCAGAAAGGTCGTCGCCCAGTGCAGAAGCATCTTGTACCAGGGCAGACGGCGCTGCAGGGCCGCCACCGTCGTGAACTACACACGCGCCCCGTGTGAGATGGGGGGACGAATAACCTCCACGGGCAAGGATGGGGCGCCTTCTCACCATGAATGTGCCCGTGCACAGATCCGCCCCCGTCAACAGGATGATGCACAGCCCGTACGGAAACAAGAGGGCGGACACGGTCCGCATGAGCCCGGGGGCCAGGTCCTGCAGCGCCGGCGCCGTGCTGGTGCTCAGCGACGTGCCGCACGCGAAAGCCAGCAAGCACCCTGCCGACATGGCACTGAGGAACACCTTGTCGGGTCTGGTGGTGCCTTTGCGGGCACCGGCGAGGCCCACGGCCTGCATGACTTCGCTGGGCGTGAGGGCGTTGATGTTGATGGTCGACATGGCTGCTGCTCTCGGCGATGGGCAAAGTTACCTGCCCGCAGTGAGGAGATGGGGGGAAAACCCAACAGAGCAGAGGGGGTTGGTTGGGGTTTAAACGAGATTACAGCGGTACGACTCGAAAGAGAACATGGCAAGATGGACGGGGGGGCCGCCAAGACCGAAAAAAACCCAGAGAAACGAGGTCAAATAAAAATGGCGGAGATAAGCCCGCCCGCTGTGTCTGTGGAGCTTCATTTACTTAAATTGTTCTTTCTCCAATGACGAGTCTCGCATGCCCCCAATCAAGAGAGAGGTACATCTTTTTCGCATCTCTTCCGTCTCTTCCGCTGCCGTCGTGGCTTATCGGATATCCGCCACTCTGATCGCCTGGGAGGGGGGCGGAAACCATCGTTGGCCGGGATTCAACGCGCCGTCTGACGCAGAGTGACAGTAGCGACCTGCGATGCGACGCGTGCTGGTGTGTGATGGGACGGGCGGGATGCGGGACGAGCGGCGGCTTTGACCATCAGCGGGAGATTTGCGCGGTGCAGACGGGGAGATCCTGGCCAGGGCTTTGTTTTCTTGTTGGTGCGGGACGTGGAACTTTTCATGTACGGAGAGGAACCATGTCCGTGGTGATTTGTGTGTATTGCCACTGGTGTCTGGGGTTCGCGAGTGCACATTTTTCAAATCAAACTGTGTGAATGCTTGGGCTTATGTCCAGTACTGCGCATGTTGGATCGCGAACATTGTCTGGTCTCGTGTTCCGGTGTCAGGTGTCATATACGAGTATTTTGCGCGTAAGATTGCTGGAATGAGTTGTTTCCATCTTTTCGCGTCTCGAACGACGAAGATCAGATCGACAAACAAACGTATAGCTCCACGTGCTCATATCAAGTAATATGCATACTGATTCTTGGGGACATTGATGGCCATTGAATGTGCGCCTGGGATCATGAATTTTACATCTCACAAACATCCGACCGTACACGCCCACGCTTCTGGCACTGCCGACATCAATCTCGTGGGAACGTATCGTAAATACATGTTCATAACCAGAATCGCGGACAATCTGGTGTCATCTAATCGCGGCTGACAAATCCGGGCACATCTCACACACCAAGCCAGCAAGTCAAAACCGTATCGTAACTATATGCTCATGGTCAGAAACGTGGACGGGATGTCAGCTCACATCTGATGAATTCGTGTATAACTCATACATCAGGGGAGTCTGCTGACACCATGCAACAAGTAAATTTGTGCACATCTCATGCACCACAACAGGGTTCCCAAAGAAGCAGCGACCGAACTCATGGCCGGCGCCCCCCCCCCCATTGCCACAACAGTCCCCATATCCATCCGCCACGAAGTAGAGACTCACTCACACGCCAGCTACGCCTTCTTGGCCCCTACAGCCCCCGCCGCCTTCGGAATCTCGTCAAGAATGGCATCCCCCAACGTGGCCGTGGTGCCCCTGCCGCCCAAGTCCGGCGTCAAGACACTGGCCTCGGACCTCGCCAGCACCGTCTCAATCGCCCGCATCAGCGCATCGGCCGCCTCGCCATGTCCGAAATGCTGCAGCAGCATCTGACCCGCCCAGATCATGCCCACGGGGTTCGCCACGCCCTTGCCCGCAATGTCGGGCGCACTGCCATGCACCGGCTCGAACAGGCTCGGAAACCTCCCCTCGGGATTGATGTTGCCAGACGGCGCGATGCCAATCGTGCCCGTACACGCCGGACCCAAGTCAGACAAGATGTCCCCAAACAGATTACTCCCGACCACCACGTCGAACATATCGGGCCGCTGAACGAAATGCGCCGTCAGAATGTCAATGTGGTACTTGTCGAGCGTCACGCCGGGGTACGACGACGCCATCTCTTTGACGCGCTCGTCCCAGTACGGCATGGATATGCTGATGCCGTTGCTCTTGGTGGCGCTGGTGAGCTTCTTGCGCGGCCGGCTCTGCGCCAGGTCAAACGCGTAGCGCAGCACGCGGTCGACGCCCGTTCTCGTCATGATGGTCTCCTGCATCACCACCTCGCGGTCGGTGCCTTCGAAGATTCGGCCGCCCACGCTGCTGTACTCGCCCTCGGTGTTTTCGCGGACGATCCAGAAGTCAATGTCGCCGGGTTGCCGGCCCGCGAGGGGCGACGTCACGCCCGGCATGAGTCGGCACGGCCGCAGACTGATGTACTGGTCGAACTCGCGGCGGAACTTGACCAGGCTGCCCCAGAGGGTGACGTTGTCGGGCACCAGGTCCGGCATGCCCACGGCGCCAAAGTATATGGCGTCGAACTGCAGGAGTGTCTGCTTCCAGTCCGGGGGCAGCATGTCGCCGTGTTCTTGGTAGTAGGCGCAGCTGGCAAAGTCGAACCAGGTGAACTCCAGCGAGATGTCGAATGCTTGGCCGATGGCTTTGAGGCAGTTGACTCCCGCGGGCATCACTTCGGTGCCAATGCCGTCGCCGGGGATGACGGCGATGCGGAGCGGCTTGTGCGTTGCGGTGGGCATGATGATGATGATGGTGATGATGGTGATGATGGTGATGATGGAGATGCTGAATGGGAACAGGGCTGAGAATGATAGTCCCGCGTCAAATGAGCAACAGATGGCCTTGTATGTCTTTTTACTGTCTCAATGAGGACAAGAGAAGAGAAAATCCGGGCGAGCCCATCCTTTTCCTACATTTCAACTCAACCATGTACAAGAGGGCGGGAAGGTTCGCTATCGGGATGATGCGGCGGCTATTCTTTCAGCCGAAGGAACCACGTCTCATTCTCTCGTCATGCGGCTAATACTTGATGGACTTCCCCGCATCCCCCAGAACCCCATAACGGCGCCTGTCCTTCTGGCAGACAATGGGCTGGCTGGCTGTGGCGTCCTGCCACCTTGTTTCTCTGACCCAACGGTTTCTTTGTAATGGATGCAGTCAGACCAGCGTCGTCTGACATTGGACAGAGACAGCATCAATAGCGGCCGTGGGGGGGAACGTGTCGCCAGGGAGGAGAGGGGAAGCCGGTTGAATGAATTGCCTGTATATTCAGTAGGGTGTTTATAACACGGCCTTGCCGGATGCGCAGCGAAAAACAACAGCTCTGTAATGAAATTCTGAAATTCTGAAATTTCCTTCGTCTCTTGCGGCTTCCATTTGATCTTCCTTGAACCATCGGAGACAAAAACCAAAAGAAAATCCTGCAGGAAACTACAATGCCTGAAGCCATCGACCCCAACTATGACGCGAAATCCGGTGCCGTACAGCAGCTCGAACATGCCGACATGGAGCAACAGCTCGCCAAAGGCCCAGCCGACTACTCTGGCGCGAGGGCAAAGAGCGACCCTGCCGAGATCGCGCTGGTCAAGAAGCTCGACTACAGAATCCTGCCTATGCTGTGGGCCATGTACTGGCTGAACTATGTCAGTTTGCCATGGCTCTTCCATCTTGTTCCCCTTTCGTTCTTTGCCTTTGTGATTTCGCAACACACCCATCAAGTCATACGTGCTGCTTCTTCTGCCTTCTTCTGACCATCTCATTAGCTTGACCGATCAGCCATCGCCTCGGCCCGACTCAACAGCTTAGAGGAGGACTTGAACCTCAAAGGCAGCCAGTACAATACCTGCATCTCGGTCTTGTTCGCCGGGTATGTGCTGGCTTCGGTCGGCTTCGCTTTTCCATCCCCCAGAGTTCTTCACAGTCACTGACATTGTGCCTAGTTACCTGTTGATGCAGCTACCGTCCAACATGCTCATGGCTTCGTCCCGCGTCCGGCCCTCTCTCTACATGGGCGTCTGCATGGCGCTTTGGGGCGTTGTGTCTGGCCTCACGGCCGTATCCAGCAGCTACGTGAGTCTCGTGCTGCTGCGCTTTTTCTTGGGCATCGTCGAAGCGCCATGTACGTAAATTGTCTCTGTGGCGTGTTTCCTGGAAAGAGTCTCACTGCTGAAGCGCCTGCTGACTCCGTGCCATGCAAGTCTACCCTGGAGCCATCTTCCTGCTCTCCATTTTCTATACGCGCAAAGAAGTCGCCACGCGTCTGGCAATCTTGTACACGGCCAACATTCTGTCCACCGCCTTCTCGGGTCTTGTTGCCGCTGCGACCTTTGCAACGCTTGATGGCGCCCATGGCCTCGCCGGGTGGAGGTGGCTCTTCATCATCGAAGGCATCGTGACCGTCGTCGTGGCCATCCTGTCCATTCCTGTCCTGCCAGATCACCCCCTCACGACGAAATGGTTGACTCCTGAAGAGAGACGGCTCGCGCACGATCGCATAGCCCGGGACACGGTCGAGCAGCACTCCAGCACGGCGGGCGGCAGTCTAAGCCATCTCAGAGTGGCTTTCGGGGACCCCCGTCTGTACCTCATCGCCTTGATGCAAAACATGCACCTTTCTGCCAACGGCTTCACCAACTTTTTCCCCACTGTCGTCAAGTCGCTCAACTTCAATCATACCATCACGCTGGTTCTGACGTGTCCGCCATTTGTGGCAGCCGCCATTGTCGCGCCCCTCTGGGGCTTGAGCTCGGGCAAGTACAATGAGCGGACGTGGCACATCACCGGCGGCATGAGTCTTGCCATGGTGGGCTTCGTCATAGCTGCCCTGACGCTGAATGTGGCGGCGCGGTACGTTGCGTGCTTCTGCTTCTCCGTCGGCGTCTATGCCGTCAACTCGTGCATCCTGGGCTGGGCGTCGGCCACGCTTGGTCAGACCATGGAAAAGAAGGCCATCTCTTTGAGCTTCATCAACACGGTGGCCAACGCGTCGTACATTTACACGCCTTACTTGTTCCCCAAGAGCGACGGGCCGCAGTATGTAATGGCCATGGGGGCGGAAGCTGGTTTTACCGGCGCCACCATCTTGTGTGCCTGGGCTCTCAAATTTTGGATTCTGCAAACGAACCGCCGGTTGAAGAGAGATGATCCCAACAGCACACTCGCGTATGCGCATTGAGCAGTGGGTCAATGTCCTCCCGTGTGGAGAAGAGATTCTTGTTTTGCAGTCGGGATGCAAATGGGGAGATTTCTTTTCTTTCTGTTTTTCACCACAAGTATTGGCTTTGGAATTCTGGTGTCATCGAAATCGAACCACTGTGGTTGTGCGTCTCAGCTGCAGTGACCTCTTCTCGGTCTTCGCGCGTGAAATGTTGGTCCCGGTGGTCCACACCGTCGCGAGTGTCTTGTCCACGTCTGTCACTGCTGCTTCGCCGCGGATGATGCATGGCCGTCTCTGCCCAATGCCTCACATCCGCAGCCGTATTGAGCGGAAACTGCGCCCACTGCGCGAAAGCCACTCCGGCCTTGTTGACCTCAGTACGTCTGCTACCACCGCCATCATTGCTGCCCTGTTCCGCAGGGAGATTATTACAAAAGGCAGCCTCTACGAGTGCATCGTCTGCAACCGAGTACATCCGTAGCAAAGCTGCTTCCGTAGCCGCGAGGCGGTTCACCAAGGCCTCGACGTACCCCTTGGCCGGACCGCTGTTGTTGTCAGAGACACATGAGAATGATGATGCCACTTCAGGGAACTAAGGAAGCAAGCACAGAAGGCAAGAGGATAACCGTACCGCTTCTGTACCCTCGGCCAGACGCACGAGCGCCCGAGTTCCACACACCGTGTACAAGCAGGACTGTCGGCAGGGTTAGAACCCGTCATTCGAGGTGCGGTGACTTGCGAAGTGGCAAATGGCTTACCGCTTCTCGTCACACTGCAGAGGAGATCGACGCGTGTCAGTGAACGTGGCCAGCCCTACGGCCGCTGTTTCGCATGCACTCACTTTCTGCTTTCGGGAACGGCAGCCGTAGCATGCAGCGCGACCCCTGGGCGAAGCCATCTCGGCGGAAAGATGAGTCTGATCGTGCAACGCTGATGAAGCTTCTGAAATGGAGAAGGCTGCTGTGGCAAGTCGGCCTAACTTTTAACCGCGGGATCCGGGGAAGGGGCGCACGGGGTAGTTGGACCAGGCGCTACACCAAGTGCGCCCGAGAAGGAAGGCGCGTCTCAGAAGCAAGTGGTTGAGCTACGGCCACCTACCTGCCCAAGCCGGTACATCCGGTTTGTTGGTTGTACAAATCTGCGCACACGTTTGCCCCGCCCCATGCTCGGGTGAATGGTAAGCCATCGACACATCCTGCCAACGAATTGAATCGATCATGGTGATACATGAGTAAGCCGATAGAGCAACAATCGGAGCAACAGTACCAGGGCCGCTCGTTAGTGTTGCTCGGACACGAGGAATAGTAAGACACACTGGAACAGTATAAATAGCCCATCAACGAGCCCTATCATTGCACTTCCTTCGAAGAGTCCTCGCATCGCATCAAGACCATGCCTGCATTGTGCAACTCAAACTCATTTATTTGAGCATCCAGCAAGAAGTCATGTTCGAAAACACCACCCCCTTCTCCATCACCACCCAAACCACACCTCACCACGTCACCATCAGCGGCATCATCAGCAACAACCATGCAGCCGACAAGCCTCGCCCCCCGCCGCTGCTGCTCCTCCACGGTTTCCCCCAGACTCATCACATTTGGCACCGCGTGGCCGCCTCGCCCGCCATACTCGCCAAGTACACCCTCGTGATCCCCGATCTACGCGGCTACGGACAGTCCTCCAAGCCCGCCGCCCTCGAGGCCTACGCCAAAAGCGCCATGGCCAAGGACTGCATCAGCCTTATGGACCAGCTGGGCTTCACGGGGGGTTTCTACGTGTGCGCTCACGATCGCGGCGCGCGCGTCACTCACAAGCTCTGCGTCGACCACCCCGACAGGGTACGCAAGGCCATCCTGCTGGATATTTGTCCCACTCTAGCCATGTACGAGGTGCGGGACCCGGGGTTTGCCAGGGCCTACTTTCACTGGTATCTGCTGATACAGAAGGAGCCCCTGCCTGAGACGATGCTGTCAGGGGCGCCTCGGAGGGTCGCCGAGCTGTTCATGGGGGGACGGCAGGAGGGGCAGCTGGCCAAGTTCGACAAGTTCTGCTTTGACCAGTACGTGGCCAATTTTGAGGATCCGGATGCCCTGCATGCCATGTGTCAAGATTACCGGGCCAGTGCGACGCTGGACCTGGACGAGGCACGCGCGGATCTGGGCCAGGGACGACTGGTACGCTGCCCTTTGAGAGTCCTCTGGGGCAGGCTTGGCATCCTGGAAACTTGTTTCGACACACTGCAGGAGTGGAGGGCTGTGACGCACGAAGACTTTGCTGTTGACGGACATGCTCTCGAGTCGGGACATTACCTCCCAGAGAACGTGCCCGATGAGATTGTGTCAAATATCTTGGATTTTCTCCATTGATTCCATTTCCTGGAGCTGTACTCACTTTGCATGGTTTTTACATACTGATCCACTTCCATCTATGTACATATGTACGCCCATAGGTCTGTGACAAACAGGGCAGCGTTCTCGGTAGGTTACGTCTAGCTCGGAGGATTCAGCTACAATCCAAATTTCCCTCCAAAGCTCTGCATGTATGCATCCCACTCTGTGTGATTGAACAGTTGTCCCGACGAATCCATCCCAAAGTTCTGATTGAGCAAGCTCTCCCATTGATAATTCGTGGTCGATGCGGAGTCGAATCCGAAATCAGGTCCAGAATATTCGAGGACTGGATGCTGGTCTGTGAGCTCTATCAGGTGGTGATCCGTATCCGGGTGGTCATTGCCAAGATCCGAGTCACGATGTACAACGCCTGACTCAGTATCCGAAGCGAGCCTGCGCCTTTTGTTGCGACTCCCAGGACGCGTAGCCACAGCGTCGGCAGCCGTACGTGCGATGCCAATCCTCTCGGTCGCATCTCTACTACTCGACCCTTCGTAGACCACTGAGGGCAATGGAAATGTCGTTTCTGTCGTGGCCATCATATGGACACGAGACGTCAACAGACCGAGGAATTTGTTGATGGCGGCACGGCAGTGACGTGCGCCCACCCAGACAGGGCTCATCGTGTCAAGAATAGCCAAGGCGTCGTTCAAATCCCTAGCGCTCCTCCGTTAGTCATCACCTTGTCCCAGAGCATGAACGAATGAGAAGGGAGACAAGTTCGCTCGCTGGGGAGTAGAAAGAAGCGGCATACGTGCTGGCCTTGGGAAATGGATACATGTTCAACAGAGCCGCGAACGCAATGACCAACCCCGCCATCCAAGTGGCTGATAAGGTTGTCGGCCAAGCGAGTAGCGCTGGTGAGTCGTGGGATTTTCGAAGGTTGTGCACAATGGCTCGACTGGCACTTAATGCAGATTGAATGCCGGACCGAAACTCCATTCGATGGCTGGGCAAGGACAAGGGCGATCGGTTGATAAATAGCACCAAGTACTGATAGAGAACAACAAAATATGAGCTGAAACGTGGCGAAGAGCGGTTGGATGAGTCTTCATCTTCCTGGAGAGATTGAGGCAGTCCGTTCCACCATGAGTGGACCTTCGACGTCAGTTCGACGGCTTGATCCCATGTAACATGTCGTTTGTGTATCGACGTGTGGAAGAGATCGAAAGCCGTCCCGGATAGTCGCGAATACGTGACCAGATAACTCAATACGAATTCACCTGCTTCTTTCGTGGAGCTATGGTGATGACGAGCCGGACTTTCCACCTCAATTCCACTAGCTGCATTGTCGGTGCTTTGTCTGTCGACCGGCGACTCATCGACGTTGCCGGCGCCATCTGGTCCGGCAACAGCGACGGGAAGGCGGCTTGCGGCATGGCCTCTTGGTAGATGAGCCGCCACCTCCTCACTGCTGTCTGCCAGCGAGCCGATGACTGGCTCTCTGGCCTTGACCGGGTCATGAAGCTCTGCCATGCCAGGTATACACACATCGACTTCCGTGTCCTTGATGGCGGGCGGATGGCCGAGCAGTTGGCTCAGCTGCCGATCGAGGACATATGCGCACCAGAAGATTCTTTGACGCATATAGCGCACGTCATGCGGCAGTTGCACAAAACGGAAAGGGCAACGGTGCAGTCCACAATGGTACAATATCCTGGTCAGCGTGCCGTGGACCGTCGAGGCTGCTCGCAAAGCCATTTTTGTCATCAAGTACATCTCCACGGCGAGCAAGGTCTGAAGCGATGGCAGATCGTGGCCGCTTGATATGATGCCAAGAAGACTGGTCAATGAAGCGGTTGATGTGATGTGACATGGATCATCCAGCAAGGAAGGCTGGCTTGGCTGCATGGTGGCGGCAATATTGAAAACGCACTGAAACTGCACAACCTGGAGCATTTTTCTGCGGAGACTCGGCTTGTGCTGTTGGTTGTTGCTGGATGATGGGGTCAATGCCGCATCATAGAACTCATTCACCTGCTCGAGGAATGACGGGCCATGGAGAAAAGGTAAGAATGGGTGCCACTTCTTGAAGTAAATCATCAACAAGCTTTTCGCGGCGGCTGCAGACGGAGGGGTGCCAAGGCCTGGAGCCGCGATGCCATAGGAAGGGACCCCAGTAGCATCGTGACGCGACCCGTCGAGAGGGCTGAGATTGGATTGTGGACGCATGGCAGCGTGCAGGGCTGCATCTTCAGCGGCTTGCTCATCTTGAAGACTCCGGGAAGCGAGGGCGTATTCGTGCGCAGAATCTGGGGCTTCTCGGTCCCGTCCACCCTGGCCAGCCACATCCGTTGCGGGCTTTTCTGGTCCAGGCGATAATGACAAAGCCGCGAAAGACCGAAAGACAGTGTTGGCGAAAAACACACCGCTGGCGCTGCCAATAAACTCACTCTTGTCAGGGCGCGGTGCCACGAAGGATCCTATCTCAATGGGCGGAATGGCCCCGGGCAAGCCAGAATCGTGGAATGATTCATTCGACGGCCGAGACATTATGCGGATAAAGGTTGCATGATAGAGTCACATCGGCGAAACGTTCGCATCTTGATAAGACAACGAATCAAGACCATGCAGAGAGCGCTGCGTGACGCACCACAACCTACTCCGTATGCTCGTGTTCGAACCTTGGAAAGGAGGCGGAGATGGCTTGACTTGGCTTGGCATGGCTTGGCAAAACAAGGTTATGAACTTATGATGGGATTTCCCCACACACGAACGCATCTCGGCTGTTCTTTCTGCCGCTCCTGTCTATCATTGGGGTGGGACGAGGGTGGGGGGGGCCGCGTGCGAGAATGGAGTCGGCCAAAATATTGCCCGCTGTCTTTCCTGCTATTGTTCTCGTCCAATAACAAACGAGAAAGACCTTCGACAAATTTAATAGCCAACATCTCGCGACTCAACATCTGGCTCAGCACTATTTGTAGCAAACTGTTCCCGCGTCTGCCCTCAAACAGGCCATGATGGCAGCTGGTGTCAGCTCTTTGGCGCGCCATGATTACTGTCGAAGCTGTTGAGGCGGTCCTGGCCGAGCTTGTGCCTTCCATTCATGCACACAGAAAACGGACAGGCAAAGTCTACGTTTTGGCAGTATCCGGGCTACAAGGCAGCGGAAAGACGACATGGGCGGCCGCTATTGCTGAACGACTGAACACCGATCACGGTCTCGCCACACGGGCTATATCGCTCGATGACTTCTACCTCGATCACGATGCGCTGTCCAACTTTTGTCAGCAAAACCAGGAAAACAAGCTGTTTCGAAGCCGCGGTCAACCCGGTACTCATGATGAGAAATTGGCCCGCGACTTTTTCCGCAACATCATGCTGATTGGCTCATGTCCCGATTCCAACTCGTCCATGAGCTGGCCAGCCTATGACAAGTCTCTCCACCAGGGGCGAGGAGGACGCATGCCCACGGACGCATGGGTCACTACACCCCTGGCCCAGCCGCTCGATGTGTTGATTTTCGAGGGCTGGTGTGTTGGCTTCCAGCCTATTTCCGCTGAAGAGCTGGGCGAGAGATGGCAACGGTCCTTTCATTTTGGCCCGTCCACCAATCCTCGGTCCATAAATACCCTACAGGACCACTCACTGGAGCACCTGATTTTGCTGAACAGCAACTTGCAGCTGTACTGCGACGCGTTCATGGGGCCGTGGCGTTTTGATTCATTCGTGCAGCTAGTCACTGACGATCTTGCTCGTACGTATGACTGGCGGCTTGACCAAGAAGCCAATCTCATCAAGTCTGGGCGAACAGGCATGTCCGCCGAGGACGTTATACGCTTCGTTCGGGGCTATATGCCAGCCTACGAACTGTACTTGGACCGCCTCACCAAGCAATCTATATTTGCGGATCACAGCGGCGCAAAACAAAAGAAGCATATTCAGCTCCTGTTGGACTCTGACAGAAATGTGTCGTCAATCAAAGTCATGTAGCTATTGACACGGCCATGGTAGATCCGACGGCTTGGAGATATGAAGACGACGTCGAAAACGGGGCGATAATGGAGCATCGGAATGCCACGAAGAGCAACCCAATCACCTCACTTGCCCGAAGACTAGAATTTGCTGATGTTGGACTCAAGGCCGTTGCGCACAGGGATGTTTGCCTCGTTAAATGTCTTCCTGAGGAACCACGAAGAAGACAAATAGCTCATGAGCCGGCAATGTTCCATTGCCAGCGGCGAATCCTTATCCGACCGGCTCTGAGCAACATGAGTGCTCATGCTTCACTTTTTCCACCCGAAGCATGACCAAGTCATATTACATCAACTCCAAGAAGCGACTGGGGCCCACCGGACGGATGCATGACCCCGCCCGGCACGAGCCGACGCTTCAAATTCCCCTAGGATAATTCATTCATCTGTCATCCAATCCAGGTCGAAATTACATACTTCTTCGCCAAAGTCATACCCATTAAGAAGGGCCATGATCTCAAGCCATGACGCATTTTGCGGCGATCCAGACCATGTGTCGGCGCAACTTCGTCAACTCATCAGCCATTATGCTGACAGCGACCTATCTGAAGCAGACGCCGACAAGACACTGGAGACCATGGGATTAGACTCCCTGGCCGCTGTACTGTTGGCTCGAGAGTTAATGGAGCGATTCGCTATCAACTTGCACCCCGATGATCTCTTCGATACTTCATATCGATGTATACTGGACCACGTTCAGAAACCGGCTAACAAAGTTGCATCCTTCGAGCCTGGGACCAATGGCGGCAGAGAGGGCGGCAGAGAGGGTGCCAGGCCCGCCACTTCCGCAAGCATTACCGTCAAAGAAACAGCGACATTGACTCCCCAAGACGAAGATACGCCAAGTCTCGCGCGACGCTTCCCAGACCCCGTCCATCTCCTCACCCAATCCGACGCCATCTATAGTGAAGCCGCGCGAAAAAGCGGATTCACAGACTACTGGACTCGAGTAGCCCCTATCGAAGACGACCTTGTCGTGGCCTACATCACCGAAGCCTTCGTCACCCTCAACGTCGATCTATCGCAGTACCCTCACGGGGTGGAGCTCCCCAGCATTCCACACCTCCCCAAATACGACCGGCTCCTCAAGCGACTTCTCGCTATCCTCGAACATCGGCATCTTGTCATCTTGCGCAAAGGCAAAGTCCTCAGAGGCAGTGATCGAATTGACCTTCCCACATCGTCTCTCATATGCCAGAAGCTACGTGCCGACCACCCACAATTTGAATGCGAAGTAAAGCTCCTCAGCCACGTGGGACCTCATCTCGCCGATTGTCTCAGTGGCAAGACTGATCCCATCTCGGTGCTATTCGGCAGTTCGACATCGAAGCAACTCATGGAGGACTTCTACCGCGCGACACCCATGGCGGTGGCTCATGTGGATCAGCTCGTCTCTTTTGTGAGGAGCCTCGTGCAATCTGCTTCGATTGACGCCTCGGACTGGGTGCAAATACTAGAAATTGGTGGTGGCACGGGTGGCTCATCCATGCGCTTGATTGAAGCCATTGAAGAAGGGAACTTCCCTGTGCGCTATACGTTTACGGATATTGGTTCTTCCTTTGTCAACAGGGCCAAGGCAAGGTGGAGTAACAAGCCTTGGATGCAGTTCGCAGTGTTGGACATCGAGGACGAAATGCCGCAGTCCTTCAGAGGAAGGTACGATCTTATCGTCGGTAGCAACGTCGTGCACGCAACTAAGGATCGTATCGCGTCTTGCAGACGTTTGAAGGATGCCTTGCGGCCCGGCGGGCTCCTTCTACTTTCCGAGGTTACTCACGTTATCCACTGGTACGACATTTGCTTTGGTCTGCTCGACGGCTGGTGGCTGGCGCAAGGAGCAAAAGACTATGCGATCCAGCCTGCCGCAGTGTGGGCAGAAGTGTTCTGCAAAGCCGGGCTAGAGCATGCAGGACACTCTAGAGGAGACGATTCAGAGGAGGCGTGGACCCAGCAGATTCTGGTGGCTCGAAAGATTCATCACGGATAAAGGTGATGCCACTATACGTTAATGGTCACTCGTAGAACGGTCTATACAGAGCGTCTTCATGTCTAGAATACACGTCCTGTTCCGCGCATTCCAACACCATAATCAGCGACCAGCACATCGCTGTCACTCGTCGATTTATTCTGCTTGATATCAAAGCCTTTCGTTACGATGATCCGATTCAATGGCACTGGCTGACGCTGGGGACTACTGTCCCGCCATCGGTGCAAAGGCGCCTGACCTCGGCTCAAGATCCTATGACGCTTATGCACGCAGCAAATGCCGGCGTTATCGTGCCGACATCTCTTACTGCCGATACAGTACGCAAAGGATATGCCAAGGAGTGGATACACAACAGGCATGCAAGCACAGCAAATTCCTACGCTGACCTCGACCGTCGATAGGATGGCAGCTTTGACGAAGTTCCAAGTCGGGTCCGCATTGTCGGTGCTCGAGTTGAAGTAGCAGCGGACAATGCTCACAGCCGTGGCTCTTGGAGTAGCGATACAGTGAATTAGCTCCGGGCTCTGTAGTTCTTCTGTCTGCATACCCAGCAAGCAGGAGACTTACGTGGCGGCGACGAGGAACAGCGCATTCAGGCCGAGCTTTCGCGTCCTCGAAAGTTGCAGGTGCCAAAGCATTGGGATTGGAAGAGCGATGACGACGACATCGGCAATGATATTGAGCACATTGGAGGCCACGAAAAATTTGACACGATCGATACATGCACTGTGAATCGTCAGATCCCACGTGGCCTTGATCGGCGTGCATTGGAAGACAGTGGTCAAGGTTACGGCCACACCCCATGTGACGACGACGCCCATGGTGCCATAGCACCACATGCGGAAAGTCTCGTTGACGTGAAAAATGCGCATGTACAGGAATAGTATCGATAATTTGAACAGCGTGGCATTAACGGCGTAGTAGATTTCGCTCAGATATGTGTACTGCAGAAAATACCCCTCTCAGCATGTATGCACCTGTCCATCAACGTCTTGGGTTCCGACGTACCATGAGATAGGGGCGTAGGTTTCCAAGTGCATCGATTGCTTGCAGATGCTTGCCCAGACCGAAGCGGAGGGTCTCAATAAGGAATGCGAGTTGTATTACGCATAACGCCTGTTTGTTGATGGCGTGGTTTAACTTCGTGTCTTGAAGTTCTCCTTGTTGTTTTGGAACGAAATGACTGGCTCCGTTGTTACTCACCGTTGCTACGACCAATAACCAGTCGTCGATCCAGAGCTTCTGCTTGGTGACGTGACGCGCAACCAGGCGTGCCGCAACTGCAAGCAATGGCAAGACGGTGAAGATGATGAAAATAGCCAGTGACTGTGGCCCCTGATCCTGTGCCAACTGATCCGGGCTCAGATCCGCGACGGACGATGCGCGTGGCAGAGGATACGGCGTGATCATTTCGTCGACATTGGTCATTGAGGAAAGAAGGACACAATGCCGGGAAAAATGAATGGGAATGAACCGATAAAGACCAACAACGAGAGAAGAGAAAGAACGGAACAAAGGTTTGGAAAGCACGTCGATAGAATCTCGAGGAAGAGGAGCGGACAAGGGCTGAGAGTCTTCCTCCATGATCGTCGTCTACTGACATCAAAACGAAGATTTCTCTGCGAGTGGCTCAAACACCTCCAGTCTCTTACTCTCCTACACATATCGAGAATCTGACGGTCCGAAACCTGCCTTCTTGCCACATGTTGCGTAGCGCCCGGCGGTATGTTGGCGAATTGCGAAGGATTGTCGCGTCCCTGCTGACTTGGTGTGTACGGACTCCCGCATTTCCCCGGTTTGTACCGCGCGGTACGCCACAATTGGACAGCAGGTATTGTCATGACCCATCAAGTGGCAAAATATTGAAGAACCCTTTCGGGTAATTCGATCTTTAGCTCTGCCTGCCGGCTGTGTTTGGGTCCGAAGAGCGCGCCATCGAGAAAGCACACGATTCATGCCGTCTCTAACTAGTGCGGGTCTGCGTCTTTGCCATGCCGTCCCTGATGCATTTCCATGATATCAGGAACTCTTCCAAAGAATCAGTGTTCGGCCGTCGCGTTGGGAACTTCCACTAAGACATTCATAGTGAGTCCGTTGCCCTCCCTGCTGAGTTTTCGGTCTGGACAGACCATTTTGACGTAGTTATTGGCGCCTCGATGATCCCTAGGCACCGAACAGGGTTGCTGTGGAAGACGAACGGGCATTCGTAAGGGTTGTCCACCTTTGAGACGGGTGGTCAGCCTGCATGCAACTACATCACCGAACGGGTGGCCTGCATGAAAAATTCCTGATAGCTTAAAGGGCTTTACTAAATTAGTTCGCGAGCAACGCTCGACTGGCCGGCTTCCCATCTCTCAGACCGACTGATATACCTCACCATATCGCCTGGTCGTTCGTTCCCTCTCACTAATTTGTTGCCTGACTCTTCACATTTCAGCTACCCCCCCGAATTAAAGAACCCCTGATCTGTGCAGCCTTACGCGATCACGATTTTCTGCTTGGTTGTGGGACTACTTTGGTCATACCATCCGCGCCACTATGTCGTCGCTGACATCTATGGCCGAGGCTGTCCTTGTCCGGGCTAAGAAAATTGATGCCTACTTGGAGGCCCAGGGGATTGCTTATCCCTCTTTCGAGGGTGAAGACACGCTTGACCGGCTGCCTCATGAACTGCAAGACGAACGTATAGCGCTCGTCAACTCACTTCATGATCTGAGTCAGCTCACTCGCGGCGCTGAGCTGACGGTTATGGACGTCGCCCTCAATGTATGTTTTCAGGTGGAAGGCTTGGATCAGGTTATGTTCAACTTGAAGGCTCACAACTTCCCATCGATCAGTGGGTTGATGCCCTGGGCCTCAGAGTCATTTATCACTACAACCTGGCCCATGCAGTGCCGGTAGAGGGCAGCGCGTCCTACGCCGAGATTGCTGCCAAGTCTGGCCTTGAAGAGAGCCTCTGCCGCCGGTTCATGCGATTAGTCATGGGCCATCATGTCTTCGCCGAGAACCCAAGCGACCAACGTGTGCGACACACAGCATCGTCCCGCTGCCTGGTCAACAACGCTGGCCTTCGTGATTTAGTTGGCCTTCAGCTCGAGGATCTTGGTCCAGCATCATCAAAGATCACAGCTGTCTGGGACGAATACGGACAGAATGTCGCCGAGCCCAATCACAGTGCCTTCTCGGTCCATAATGATAGTTATGAGCTCCCCTACAACATCCTCGGCAAGCAGCCCGAACGGGCGAGACGTTTTGGGGGGGCAATGGGTTATTGCACTATGGGTGACAGGTGGGATTTGAGACATATACTTTCAGCTTTCGACTGGAAGACAATAGACGAGCCGGGCGCTCAGATCGTCGACGTAGGCGGTGGCCACGGCACTGTGAGTAAGTACATTGCAGAGCGCACCAACAACATCAAGTTTATCGTGCAGGACCTTGCACATGTGGTTTCGCACGCAACGTCATTGGAGATTCCTGAGAATTCAAGAAATCGGCTTGAATTCGCCGCTCACGACTTCTTGACCCCTCAAAATACGGATCTCATGCCGGATGTGTTCCTTCTGCGTTGGATTCTTCACAACTGGAGCGATCAGTACGCTATCCAGATTCTACAGGCGCTTGTGCCGGCGATGCGCAAAGGCTCCAAGGTTCTCATCTACGAAAACGTTCTCGATGATAGACCGGCCATGGGCCTTGTAGGCCGCTTCGGACATCAGATGGACGGTATCATGGCTGTTTTTTTCAATGCTCAGGAGCGCACTGTAAAAGATTTTGAGCATCTCATCGAGCGAGCCGATTCGCGCTTCGTCATGAATGCGGTGCGGCGGCCCCCAGGGAGCGCCATGAGTATCGTGGAGATTGGCTGGACAGGCTAAGAAGGATGTATCTCTGAGCACAGGTAGCATGTATCGATACGTCATCTTCTCTAGCCCTCGCTGATTGGAGCATCGCGGGGAAAGCTGGGCCATGGCGTGACAGAATGACGAAAGGCGCTGATGCGGCTCAACGACGTGAGCTGTACGTCGTCGGCCACACGCCACAGCCATAAACCCAAGACTCCGGATCTCGCACGAGGAGACTGAGAGGTCTGTCTCGAGCAAGAGGCTTGACAGCGGCCTCTGCCTATGGCGCTGACTCGGTCCTTCTGCTGTCATTCTTCCTTATCTCCCCAAGCAAATCTAGTACGGGGCAACAGCTATTCTTTACCCCCCCTTTCTGTTCACCTGCCATTGCGCCCACCTGTCAGTCTTGTCTCTTGTCCATCTCTATCCGATTTTCATATATGGTTGATAGTGTGTGGTGTGCTCTCCCCACCTTTCAGCTCTACTTTTTCATTCCATGTGCGCTGCCTTGCATCTCGTTGCAACGTTATGATACAACTGCGGCACGGAGATCAAGTGCAGTCGAGCCACTTGGCACATTGTGTCCTTCCAAACTTTCCGAAGCCTTGCGCCGGACAGCTAAGATATGGGACAAAGATCCCAGATCATTCGTCCGAAGTGTTGGCACTAGTGTGCGTCATTCCGCTCGATGAGACAGAGCCGCATGACCGATCCGATACTGCGGCTTTGTCTCTTTTATAACCCCTGAAACTTGCCTTGCGATGGGTTTTGTCATGGCTTTGTGCTGCAAAATCCAGACAAAATGAAAAAATCAAGCCGTGTTCTTTATTTCGGCGACCAGTCAGCCGTGCCATATGCTTCGCTCGCAGACTTGCTCAAGCGGGAAAAGACGTCTATTCTGCTAGCCTCGTTCCTTCGATCATCTCTTGAAGCCATTCAAGAGGAGATAGGCTCGGCGACACTCGAAGAGAGAAGTCTCTTTCACACACGGCGTTTCGACCAAATATTGGATCATGTCATCGCACAAAATATTCGGCACGTCGCTGTGACGAGTGTCTTGTGCTGCGTCAATCAATTGGGCTGGCTTCTGCTGCAAGTCGAGACCCTGCTCTTGCTTCTTTGACTGTGTAGCTTATATGGTTTCAGGTATCGCGAACGTGTCCCTGACGACTGGACCTCGACTGACTTGGCCTCTGTGGGAGTCTGTACCGGAGGTTTGACAGCAATTGTTGCCGCTGTGGCTTGCTCAGATGGCCTTTTCCTTCGCTTTGCAACGTATATTGTCCGAGTCTCACTTCGATTAGGCCTCGAGGCTTCCAGACGAAGCTTGGCCCTCGACGCATCATCGGGTCCATGGTCCACCACCGTCTCTGGCCTTGCTCTAGAAATGATGCAAGATGAATTGCGGAAGTTCAACCACAACCAAGTTTGTGCCATCTTATCCTTTTGCCTCTTTCCATGATGCTTGAACTTGACTGAGCCTCTCGATTCGGAGATGGACAGAGAAGATAATCGCTTGATGTCTTTGACGACGACACACGATGGTTCTCCGAATGCTTGTGTGCACGTTGTTCCCTTCTTTCTCGATATCTTCGACGTCGCTTTATTCTGATGATTAGTTGCAGAATGTCTCTATTCTTAAACAAGTCTATCTGAGCGCATGGACGACTTCTTCGGTGACTGTTGCCGGCCCCCCCGGTCAACTTTCTGCGTTTCTCTCTCAAGGACCGCTTCCCACCGCCCGCAAGCTTCCGCTACCCATTTTTGGCGCTTTCCATGCTGCACATCTTCCCCTGCCTGAGTTGAATCGTATCATCGGCCAATCCGAGTTTTTGGATCTCACAATACCGGAGGGACGACTCTTTTTGCCCCATGTGAGCACGACGACGGAGCTAAAGGTGGGCGATGTTCTGAAAACAGCACTCACCGATTGTCTGCAAAGCCCGATGGACATCAATGACATTTTTCATCGACTCTGTCAACAGGCACGGGACAGCAATGTATGGCTGGTTGCCTTCGGTCCTGCCTATGTGAGGAATCTCTGTCAACAGCTTAGACCAACGGAGGTTGTTCGGCAAGGCTCCGGTCAAGGACGGCCTTCGCGGGACGAGGTGGCTGACATTGTCGGCTGTGACTCGATCGCCGTAGTCGGGATGGCAGGTCGATTCCCCGGGGCAGAGAACGTAGAAGAGCTTTGGAGAATCCTCACCGACGGTGAAGATTTACATGGCTTGGTAGGTCTTTCTCTAGGCGTGACCCCGTCTTTGCGATTTCTGAATGTGTTTCCAGATTCCTCCTGATAGATTCGATCTCCAAAGTCATGTAGACAAGACGGGGAAGACCAGAAATACTAGCTTGACTCCTTTCGGCTGCTTCTACGATGGCGTGGCCAACTTCGACACGGCGCTCTTCAAGATGTCGCCACGCGAGGCAACTCAGACCGATCCAGCGCATAGACTCATGCTCCTCACGGCCTACGAAGCTTTGGAAATGGCAGGATACTACGACAATGGCGATGAAAAAGACCGTCCAAAGTACGGCACGTTTTATGGCGCTGCCGGCGACGACTATCGACAGGTCAATTCCGGGCAAGACATTGATGTCAATTATATCACAGGGGGAATTCGGGCATTTGGTCCCGGCAGAGTCAGCTACCACTTGGGATGGGAAGGTCCCAGCATGAGTATCGACGCGGCTTGCTCGGCTAGTGCAGTGGCTATTCACCAGGCCATCATTAGCCTCCAGCGCCGAGAGTGCGACTTGGCTTTAGCCGGCGGTGCTAATCTGCTGACGAACTCTGACATGTTCGCTGGCTTGAGCCGGGCGAGATTTGCCTGCTCAACGGGACCTTGCAAGACATTTGACGAAACGGCCGACGGCTACTGCCGTGCTGACGGCTTCGCGACCGTGGTGATGAAGAGGCTTGATGATGCCATCCGTGGCAAAGACAACATTTTGGGTGTTATTCGCGCGGCGGAAACAAGCCACGCAGGAACGGCTCTGTCGCTCACGCATCCCGACGCAGACACGCAGCTTGCTTTGTTCCGTAGTGTGCTTTCCTCTGCAGGCTTGGCCCCTGACGATATAGATCACATCGAATTGCACGGCACGGGAACGCAGGCCGGGGACCTCGCCGAAGCAACGTCTGTCGCGGGGTTGATCAAGGCATCGTGGCCCAGGGACCGTCCCCTCACCATCAGCTCGATGAAGCCAAATGTTGGGCACTCTGAAGCTGCCTCGGGGGTTTCTTCCCTGATCAAGGGTTTGCTTATGCTGCAGAACAAGATGATCCCTCGACATATCGGCATCAAAACACGCCTTAACCCCAAGCTTCCGCCGCTTGAAGAGCTCAACATCATCATACCTCCCTCCAATATGCCGTATTTAGCGCTCAATCGAGACGAAACGCGGCGAATGCTAGTGAACAACTTCAATGCCACGGGCGGAATCACGACCATGCTCCTCGAGGAGTTTCATTCTCAGCCTATAAGCCAAGTCAAGGATCCTCGCGAGTTTTACCCCATTACGTTATCCGCTGCTTCTCATAAAGCACTGCGTCGAAGTGAGGCGCGACTATTACAGCATCTGCAAGCCCGCGAAGAAACAGACATGTCCCATCTCTCGTACACGCTCACAGCCAGACGAGTGCACCATAAGCATCGATTCGGGTGCGTGGTCAAGTCAAGGGCGGATCTGATACGAATGCTCGAATCACAGACCGAGCCGTCCCCGGCTACCGCGGCTGCGCAAAATCCCAGAGGGAGGCCATGTCCCGTTTTTGTATTCACGGGCCAAACTTCCACCCTGGCGCAAGCAAAGACGCTTTTCGAAACGGACGCTATCTTTCGAGATCATCTCTGCCGTTTTGACCAAATGTGTCGCAGCATGAGCCTGCCCAGCTTTCTTGGGGTTGTCCAGGGCCAAGAAAGCAATGTTTATCGCCCCGTGCAGAAACAATTGGGCCTAGTCGCTCTTGAGATTAGTCTCGCCATGCTGCTCCAGTCTTGGGGAATATACCCAAAGGGCGTCATCGGACACAGCCTCGGCGAATACGCTGCCTTGTGTGTGTCGGAAATGCTGAGCGTCGCGGACGTCCTCTGGCTCGTGGGCAAGCGTGGACTTCTCCTTGAGGCAAAATGCCTCGTCAATGCTTACTCTATGGCTGTTGTTGCGCTTCCAGCGCAGGAGACGCGGGACGCGCTACGGGAAACCTCCATGGACTGCGAGATATCTTGTGTTAACGCGCCGCAACAGACGGTTGTGAGTGGGAAAGACGAAGACATTGATGCACTCGTGGCACATTTGAAGGCCATGAAAACGAAAGCTGCCAAGATCAAGATCGCGTTTGCGTTTCACTCAAAACAGATGGACGTCATCACAGACGACTACCTAGACATCTCGCGGTGTGCCTCGTTTCGCAATCCGCCAATTCCATTTGCCTCGACACTGCTCGGTGAAGTCGTGGAGGACGCTAGCACGTTGGGAGCCGACTACCTAGCTCGACAAACACGAGGAGTTGTCCGCTTCCAAGACGCTCTCTTGAAGCTTGAAGCATTCCTGGAAAGCGGTGATCAAGACCCATTTTGGATCGAACTGGGTCCTTCGCCGGCCTGCTCACCCATGATGGCGTCCAGCCTCTCCGTGAGACCGGACGACATGGCAGCTACACTAGATCCTCGACAGCCAAATTGGTCTACGATGAGTAATGTCATTTTGAAACTTCATTTGAGGGGCGGAAACGTTCGATGGGACGAATATCACAAGCAGCATCTCGATGCTTTGCAATTACTCCAGCTGCCGTCGTACCCGTTCGATCTGGAGCGATACTGGATGCAATACAATGGCGATTGGGTCATTCGCAAAGACCAGCAACCGAAGACTCCACCGTCACTGGCGATCGGCTCGCTGATGAGCTCTTCTTTGCATCGCTTTGAAAGTAACATGCTGGAGAATGGCGTGCGAAAGCTCACGTTTGCCACTGATACTGACGTCCTCAATTCGAGTGGTACAGGATCGATGCTGGCCCTGCCAGTGTATGTTGACATGGCGATGGCTGCTACTTCTCACTTGTGCAAATTGTCTGGTCAACTTGCATCAGCTGTGTCCTTGACCGACACTGTCTTTTCTCGGCCGCCGGTAGGTAGCTCGTCAAGCACTTCGCCTTTTAGGACAACAGCAGCTCAGTGCTTTACCGACACCCAAGCTGTCAACGTCACTATCACGTCCCCTACATTTGCGGGACAAAGCCATGATCTCCTGCATTGCAAAGCCATACTAGGCAACAGCGACGAATGGGCATCGGAGGCGCAGAGGACCACCTACCTCTACCAGTCCCGCATCGACTTGTTGCAGCTTCTTCTGGCCCATGGGCACTCAAAGCGCTTGTCAGGTCTGGACGTCTGCGCGCTGATCCCGGAGCACGACGAAGCGTGTCCAACTGGCATAGAAGGCGTGCTGCTCAACACTCACACGCTCGAGGCTGCGGCGACAGTGACGGCACAACACGGCATTGAAGGATATTTGTGCAATCCGCAGTGGCTTAAGGCTCTCACTGATGTTCCACTCATCCTATTGCACGCCTCCAATCAACATCGGTATGACTGCGTCGGCTGGAGTTCGATGCGCCTTCTGCAACCTGTACAAGCCTGCAGGCGCTACAAGGTCCATGTACGGGTGCAACCTCTTGATGCAGGGCTTGGCATGATGGAAGGTGACATACATGCCTTGGACGAGGACGACGTCTCAGTAGCTGTTATAACGCGGATAGCGTATCGAACGACCGCCTCGGAACAACTCAACAATGATGGAAAAGAGCACGTGAGCGATAGTTCTACCGAGAATCGAGATGCGCCGTTCACGAATCACCTGTTACTCCGAAAAATGCCGCATCGTCTCTCCTCGCCAAAGGAGCCAGAACGAAGCACAGTCTTGACCAACGGCTTCACGAAGCATGAATCCTTGTCCTCAAGTGAGCCAGTCAGCCATGCTCCTAAGCCACCCACATCCAAAGACAGCCAGGCGCACACGCCTGCCCCCGCCATCACGTTTGAGCACATCCTGCGCGTCATCGCCAAAGAACTTGGCGTTGAAGCCAGCAGTTTAACAGACAACACAGTACTGGAAGATCTGGGCGTCGATTCCATCATTCAGATATCGATCGTTGCCGAGCTTCAGCCTTACTTTACGGATCGGCTGCCTTCGGGACTATTGATGCAGTATAACAACGTTGCGAAGCTGAGGGACTTTCTAGTTCCGAAAATGAAGTCTTTTACTTGATCTGTTTGATCAGGCTTTGTGCAAGTTGTTTGGTGGTACGAGAGAAGAGCGATGTTCTTGTGATGGTATTTCAATGATGAGCTTTAGAGATGGGGCCGATTTGCCTAGAGTAGACGCAGCAACATGAGTATACACAACAGGACGGGGTGGCCATGAATAAAGTAGCATTCGCTCTGATACTCCGAAAATGTTCCCTGTCGAGACCGTGAAGCAAAGTAACCAAGTCTAACGGCTTCGTTATTACCATCCAGCTTGACCTGAATGGTATAGCATTGACTTTGGACCGGGCCGCTGGGAAATTGTGGCTTGAAGATATCTGTCGTAATCGTAATTGGTTTTTGAGGCCAATGAAGTCGAATTATTAGCCTAACTTTTGCTGTGGCAACATCCAAGTTTGCTCGGAGCAGATCATATCGTAGAATGCGCCTCCAAAGAAGCGGTGAATACGTAAAGACTCCTCACAAAAGCTAGACGGCTGCTTCCGTTCAAGACAAAACAGAGCACTGAGCGGCTTCTGACAGAGGCCCATCATCGACCATCCATCAGCGAATTCAACAGCTGCGTTTCGCCTCGTGCGACGTCGCTGCAAAAAGCCGTATGAAATGTGCACGTATAAATCACCCAGAGCCCCTCTAATGGGCACCTATAGACGGGTCTTCGTCTAGGGCACATGACAGTACGAGCTTTGAGATCCATCACTTTCTTCACGTCACTGATTGAAAAGTACAGAGCGTTCGTCGTTGCCAATGTGTGGATGTTTGAATCTCTTATGCGATGCCGGGCTGGGCGTAGTACGAGCCAACACCCTCATGAGCCCATTGTGCTTCTTTGGCCCGTGACTGCAGACAAACCCTTTCTTTGGTCATCTCAAGTCAACAGGAGACACAATCATCGAGTAAGCGCGCCGCCGCCGCCAGCTCTGTCAGCAATGATCAGTAAGCCAGCCACCTTGGGCGCCAGCACGATGTTGCACGATGTTTGTACCATGATTGCGATCGACAAAAACGGCAGACCAGCTAGCCATGCGGGTACGTCATGTCCATGCATGCAGGTACGTCATGTTGTCACACTGCCTATATAGGGGGTGCTGACAGCATCATTAGAAGGCCAGTCGGCTGTGCCGTTTTTTGATGTGACACATGTCCATGCATGCGTCCTCTCTGAATGCAGGTTGTGAGCTTCCCTGGCCCGTCTTCGACGCAGGCATTATCGCACGACTCCGTTACTACTCTAACGTTTGGTCCTGCTATCCTCAAGCGCGGGTCACAATGGAATCGATTCTTTCTGTCCTCGCTGCCCTTGCGGCGACAGCTAACGCCCTCGCCTGGGCATATCTCCTGCTCAGTCAAGACGCGGCAGAACCTGATCTGGCGCCATGCGTGATCCCAATACCTTTCATCGGGCCCATGATCGAGATGAAATGGCTAAATTCCACTGATCCCCTGCACATTAGGTGAGGTGTTGTCATTGCGGTTCCATAGCTTCCAAGTTGCTAACCCATTCAAACCCCATTCATCACTTCAGGAAAAGATTCTCGCGGCCGGTGTTCTCTGTCCGCGCTCCGGGCAGGAGGCTGTACTTTGTCAATTCGACTGCTCTCATACCTGTTATTCAACGCGAGTTTCGCACTCTGTCGTTCGACCCGCCCTTGATCGATGGTGTGAGAAGCATTCTTGGCGTCAGTCGAACAACGATCCAGCTCATGAACAAAGGTGTGATTGCGGGCGGTGGCGACACTTTTCTTTTGCAGCTGAGCAAGGCCGTCCAATCGTCATTGAGCGCAGGGCCAGCCCTGGACGCCATGATCCGCAAGGCCGTCAGAGCACATTCGCACAGTCCAGTCACGTTTCGTCCTCGGTGGAGGACCCGCTACGGTGCCGGACGAAACCAGATCAGGGCTACTCTCATTTACAATATGAGAGTGGTCGACTTGACATGCCTCGTTCGCAGACAATGCAATCACACTCCGCTTCCGGTGAGACGCTGCAGTTGATTTATGGAGGATTTGCCCGTAAAATGAACCACGTGACAGTGAGACCGGAAGATAGAAGTTCCTTAAATCTCTGCCGGCTCGTACCCATCTATGTATATACACCTCTCCTTTCGCCATCACAGCTTCATCCAGCAAGACCGAGAAGCTTCCCATCAACGCCACTGCGCTACATTTTCTCTATTCTCCCTCGCTCGATCCCGCCATCCCTATGACAGCGACATTGGAGCTCGAAGGCCGTAGGCTGGTCACACTCGAGGAAGCATTGGACGAAGACGATGATGTAATTCACTTAGCCTCCCATACCGCTGCAACCAAAAGATTCTATCAAAATATCTGGGATCACAGAGAATCAGTGGTGGCTCTCGTGAAGCATCACATCGGCTTAGGAAAACAGGACCAGTGTGTTGTGACGCCATCACACGACTGGATTCGGGGCAGCTTCAACGTGTGCGTCTTCGTCGACGTCAACCCTGGTTCCCCGACATCTCGGAAGGTCGTCTTCCGTTGTCCCTTGCCATACAAGCTTGCCGAGCTCTCGTACCCTGGCAGCATAGATGAAAAGTTGAGCTGTGAGGTGGGAGCACATGCATGGATCGAGGACCATTGCCCAGAGATTCGCGCACCTCATCTGTTCGGCTTTGGATTCTCAGGCGAGCGCCATGTAAGCTCTTCAGACGTTCAAATTTACAACAGTCTCTAATTTTGTCAGTTTACCCACGCAAAACATCTCTCATTTCTACGTCGTTCAGCCCGACGGATGTGGCGCCTCGTCTATAGCTTCATCGGCTTTCCACTCCTTTCTCAATATGTCACAAACCCAACAAGCCACAGATTCCATTCGGCGTACATGCTGCTGGAGTACCTTGGCCCCGAGACAGGCCGAATGCTTTCAAACACGTTTGCCACACATCGTGAAGACGTTACTCGGCGACAGAAGCTGTTCAAGGGTATTTCTCGCATCCTGCTTTCTCTCGCACGCATTCCACAACAGCGAATAGGATCTTTCCAATTTCACGACGACGGCACCATCACGCTTACGAACCGTCCGCTCTGCTGTTCGGTGATGATTTTGGAAAATAACGGCGCACCCAGAGTGATGCAGCCGGACGAGACATATCGCTGCACCGAAAGCTATGTCTCTGATCTTCTTACCTTGCATGATCAACGCTTCTTGCATCAGCCGAACGCTGTTCATGATGAAAAAGATTGTCGAGGCCAGATGGCCGTCAAGACACTACTCAGGGCAATGCCGCACAACTTTGTCAGGAAAGACATGCGCAACGGTCCGTTTTTCCTTCAATTTACCGACTTACACGCCAGTAACCTTTTCGTCGACGAGGACTGGAATGTCACTGGCTTGGTAGACCTGGAGTGGGTGTGTTCTCAACCCTCGGAGATGTTCAGTGTTCCTTACTGGTTGAGCGGCTGCGGTATCGTTGTGACCCAAGGCGAAGACCTGAATCGGTTCGACGAGGTGCGACAGGAGTTCATGCACATTTTCGAAGAGGAAGAGAGATCCATCAAGGCTCAAACAACAGATGGCAGCAACAGACTCTCAAGCATCATGCGAAACATGTGGGACTCTAAGGGAGTGTGGTTCTGGCATTGCCTGTCGTCTGTGAATGCTATGTACCTCCTTCTCGACGCTCATCTGGTGCCCCCGGACTCCTTATCATTGGAAGAAGAGAGGGTTATCTCAAGGTTCTGGAGCAGAGACTCCGAGGATGTCGTGAGACGAAAGCTCGCGGATAAGCAAGCATACGACAATGAGCTTCGCAGATTATTTGCCGAACGAATGAATGCCGATAATCCGTGAGGTAAGAGGATGTGTCGAGGACCATCAGTTGATGGATGAGTGTGGTTGTTGAGTTGCGGGATCCGTGCTCTTCAGGAGATATTGGAGATTTGGCAGATCGGGTGACTGAACTGTCGCATCACTTCGCAGCCGCGTCTTTTTCCTTATTTTCTCTGGGCCCGCGTCTCTTTATTTGGGCGTGCTTGCCCGACGTGATCACAATAGACATGTCTTGTGCATTGCCACGCACCGCAATGTTCGCTTCTTGGACGACCCCGTTATACTCCCCGGAGGAGTGGCCTTCTTTGCTTTCCTCAGGCATTCTGTGTCGCAGTGCTTGAAGAGCAGACTTGGAGATCGAGATTCGAAGGCAGCGCGACTCGAAAAGTAGCTTTGCAACGGTGAAGGTTTGGCTTCTTGTTTATTGGGGAACGATGCGGTTAACTATACTACAAAGTGATCCCGATCAGCATTCGACTACCTATATAATCGCACAAGATGTAAGTCCCAACTGCATCCGCCAGTTGCGCAGGCTTGCTGCAGCCCACACAAGGGGCGCTGAGGAGTAGCGTTGCACTGGACTTGGAGAAAGCATGTCGCTCCGAGAAACGACGAATGAGTCACAATGAAGGCGCAGGGGATCCGGTGAGTGTTGGGTAGACACAGAATCGCGCGGCACAAAAGTCCTTCAAGGGGGACAACACACTTAAGATGGCCAACGAGAGCTAGGTGACTCGACCAACAACCTAACTTTCCGACTTTCCGCAGCCAGTCGATGTGATACAGTCGCTGTTGGCCCATTGCGCCAGCCCGCCCTGAACCGCGCCATTTGAGGTCATTGTGGCAGCGCATCGCAGGGCCAGGAGGCCGTGCCCAACACCTAACAATCATCCCTCATACTGCACCGAGGGAAGATTCAATGCACAGAATGGGTTGTGCAGATACCGAGGGTGCCCACGGCGCGTCACTCAGCCCGAATGGGCAGAGGTGGTCAGAACATCCGTCTTAGAGTAGTCTTGATTGCCTGTCTACCATTCACAGGATTGACAGCTGGCCGTGGCAACAGGCCGTGCCGACTAACCCGCCATGCGTGAAAACCGCGGCGCTTGGATGGCGCCAGCGCATGTAACTCAGCCTCACTCTGATCCAACCTGGTACTTTGGCTCACGCCAACGAGGCGTGGCATCATGAGGCGAACTTGGTCGCATGATGCGCTCGAAGGCGTGAACCGTGAACCGTGAACCGTGAACCGCTTATGCCGTGAATGAGAAAACTAATCTGTGAAGTAAACCATGTATTTTCGGTGTTTTGGGACCCGCGTAGGATTCGGATACGGCAGAGTGTGACCCGCAAGAATGTCTGTCATCACTCTTCGATCTATAGTCCTTCTCTAGGGCTAGAGCAGTCAAGAATATGAACACAGCATCCCGCGCTGTTATGAACCAGTTGACCGTCATTTAATTGCGGTGCTTCTCAAGTCTCGAAACTCAAGCACAGAGTAAAATGGTTGATCATGTGAAGTCTGTGAGACGTGTATCCAGAATTGTCATGAGGTCGAGCTAAACTCGCATCAGACGAGACGAACGCACCTCGTCAATGCGGCGGAGACGCAAGGATGTGCTGAAGGCAGCCTTGCGAAACCTGTCAAGCTGGTATATGCAGGGTCTGCGTTGCGCACACGTGAACGGCACAAACAGTGACATGTTAGAACAGCCGCTACATGGCGGATTCTTATAGCAAGCTCTGTCTTTGCGGAGTCGAGTCTAAGAATGGCAATCTGTTCTTAGGGAGAGAAAGGTCCAGGATGCCTCAAACGTAAATTTCGTGGCCATCAGCAAGACCAAATCTGACCACATTCTCTTGTACTTTCTTTCTGCGCGCTTTTCGACATTTGCAAAGCATCACGATTGTTTCCGAATGTGAGGGGCCAATACTCCCAGGCGAAATGCTCCTGGTCCTCAGTCGGCCTGGCAGCGGGCTGTTCGACCTTTCTCAAGGCGCCGTCGGGCGAAACACATGTATTTTGCCTAGGTGTCGATGCCAAGGTCAATTGTCAGGGTGCGCAGAGCCTTTTCTGCTGGGCACCGCCTCGTTTCATACACTGATCACAGAAAGAGCAGGCATTCCATACTCGACTTTCCACCGAAGACTTGCGCGGAGCAGGAGCTATCTTGCTGAACTCGATGTTCACCTTTCTGATTTCACTCTGGGCCAGACGCTCGAATTCGCTGCGTCTGCACATCAACAAGCTGCCCCTTTCCGCACAACTTTAAGCTTCAAGAGCCAGAGGCGTGACATGCAATTTTTGGTGCAAGACGATGGCATTTTAGATCTTTCTTTTGTCTTTTTCTTTTCTTTATCTTTTTCTTGGAAAGCAAGGTTTCTTCGATTGCGCATCGCTGCGGGGGCCGAAACGCGGCCATGAGAAAGCAGAGCGAAGGACGGTCATTGTGGTAGAATCATTTGCCTTTCTACCTATCTGGTATCTTCTCGTTTCTCGTTTTTATTTATTTGTTATTCATTTCTTGCTCCTTTGAACCTTGTTTCCATCCTCCTCTGTCTCCAGACAGCGTATGAATGAGTTTGCGTATACTCGATATTCTGCAGAGACCAATAATCTCCGATGATGGGATCAACAGGTACGATGGTCCTTAAAATCCCTCTGTGTAATATCGTCTCACGATAATTCTGTACCATTGCGGTGATCAACCCAACGATCCGGCACAGTCCCTTCAAGGATTCCGTGGAAGGTTCATAGGGCCCATGTGTGCTTCATACTTGCAGGAGTAATCTTTCTTAGTGACAAGACATGCAGATGCAATAACATTTAGCTCCCCCTTCATATCGTATCGCCTCATGATGGTTCTCGACGCAATGTTGCCTCTCCCTGCTGGCTGAACTTGCGCACCACCTGCATCGTGGCATAGTAGCTGAAGGGCAGAGCCGAAAACCACAGCCCCAGGTTGATGCTGGCCGTGACAACGAGAGCGGTGGGCACGGCCTGGATGCCAAATCCCACGGCCACAGCCGCCGTCTCGATGCCGCGCAGCAGGGAACTATAGCGAATCATGTCCCCCGGCGAGTCGGACAAGTTCCCTATGCACCAGTAGACATAGTTCTCAATCATGGCCAGCGAGATGCGCTCCAGCATGTACACGCCAAAGCCGCGGCCAAAGGCGTGCTGATCCGTCCAGTCCAGCACGGGCCGCGTGCGGCGGTACTCGCTCTGGATGATGACGGCCCAGATCCACGTCGCGCTGTTCAGGCACGCAATCAGCACAAAGGTGACGACGGCCCTCGTCTGGCGCGACTTGTGCCATTCCACGTCCACGAGCAGGCCGCCCAGCCACGTCGCCAGCGTGCCCACCACGGCGTTCATCAAACTCCCCAGCGACCGCGCCCGCACCGAGAAGTACGTGGCGAGATACGTCCCCGGGTACGCCTGTATCCAGCCAAAGTACCAGAATAGGGGCACGAGCAGGACGATCTCCCGACTCCGCACGAGACGGCACATCTCAGCCAGCTCCGTGTCCCACGGCACGTGTCTGGCCGCGGCGATGACGGTGCCGTCGTCGCGCTGCACGTCGTCCGGATTGGAGAGCAACAGGCCCCCGAACAACCCTAGGCATTGTATGGCAATAAAAGCCAGGTACGTCTCATAAGTGACGGCGCCGCGTTGAGCGGCGTCCACGTTGAGCGCGAGCGAGACAGCGCCCCCGATCATGGCGCCGGCGTTGCGGAAGCTGAACCACGTGGCGAGGTACCGTCCCCGTTTATGTCCCTCGGGGTAGCCCGTGCTGATGGCGCCTTCGACGCTCCAGAAGAAGCCGGCCGTGATGCCGCAGGCGGCCGCGCCGACGTACACGGGCCAGATGGTGGTGAAGCGCGTGTGGACGTATAAGCCGGCGGCGTAGAGGGGGTATCCGAGCGAGCCGAGGGCGAGGACGGCGCGAAAGCCGATGAGGTTGGTGAGCCACGGGCCGGCGAAGCAGGTCAGTGTCATTAGGGCGTAGAGGACGGCGTTGGCGGCGTTGATGAGCGCGGGGGTTTGTGTGCCGCCGACGCCGAGGCCGTTCATGGCGCTCCAGATACCGGGGGCGCAGAAGGCGCAGAACCCGACCACGAGGATCTGGAAGAGCGTGCTGCGGAAGAAGGGCGGCCGAGCCGGCCGGTTCGTGATGGAGTCATGGTGTGTGGTGTCTTTGGCGGCGGTGGAGGGAGGAGACAAGAGCTCGTTGTTGTGCGTGGGCGTGTTGGAGTCTTTGGTTTGAGGGAGAGGCATGGTTGGCGAGCAGGGGGGATGTGAGGGTGAAGCTGTACTGGTGAGAGGGGAGAGGCCGGCGAATGAGAAGGGAGTTGTGGGCGTATCTTGGTTGCGATGCTGCACGTCGTCGTCATGGTACGTTGGAACTTTTGAGGGCCGTGACATGGCGTCATCTGCAGGTCATATGCACGTCGCCATCTCCAGCATTCCCTTGCCCCTCTCCATCCTCATCCAACCTCACGATCCACGCCATGGCACACGAGCCCTTCGAGTCCTTCGTCCTGCCACCGCGCAACCAGAGACTGCTCGGCGCGCCGCACGCTCCCAACACCGTCACACCCCTCGCTTTACGGCCCTCGAAGCCCTCGTCCAGCCTGCCTGATGTCGTCCAGTCGATCCGTCATCTGCAAGCCCACGATGGCGTGCTCACCGACCAGCTCGCGCGCCACGGTGCCCTCCTGTTCCGAGACGTGCCTATCCGCACCGTACAGGGCTTCAGCGCCTTCGCCCACGCCTTCGGCTTCTCGCCGCATGAGATAATCGGTGTCGTTGTCGACCGGCCAGTGGTGGCGCCCAACGTATCTCCCGCTAACCGAGCACCACCACACGTGGCCATCTACAGCCATAACGAGTCGCCTCAGGTCCCCCATGCGCCGGGGTACATCTTTCTGTACGCGCAGGAAGCGCCGGCGTGCGGGGGCGAGACGCCAGTTTCTTCTTCGGTAGAGCTTTTTCATCGAGCCCGGGGCGAGATGCCCGACTTTGTGGCCGCTCTCGCACAGAAAGGAATCCTGAGTCGAGTGACCTACAAGCACGAGCGGCAGTTTGAAGGCGGTTCGACGCTCCGCCAGGCGTTTGGCAAGATGGTTCACGAGAAAGACGATGAGGCTACGCGACGGCAGAAGATGGAGGCTCAGATCCGCCGGTACGGTAGAGGGGAACACACCACGTGGGAGTGGACGGAGGAGGGCGTCGTCGTCACGCACCGTCTGCCCGCGATTCGGACCCAGCCGGGGACGAACCTGCCCACGCTGTTCACCAGTCTGGCGGCCAATTACAGGAACAAGAGAAGCAGCGCGCAGCAGCTCTTCGGGGACGGCACGCCTATCCCCACGGAGGCACTGGCGCGTCTGGCTGACATTACTGACGACATTCGTGTGCTGCACAAGTGGCAGCGAGGGGATGTCTTGGTGTTTGACAATATCGTGGCGCAGCATGGACGGGAGCCGTGGACGGGCGAGCAGACTGACCGCGTGGTGCTGGCCAGTCTGTTCGACAGCGTACACGTGCCGGGGGCCTATTCGGATCATGACTGGGCGCAAGTCGTCCGCGCTTTAGACTGATAGAAAGATGCTTGTGCATAAGTGCGGGAGCTCGTTGTCCCTCGTGGGTTCTTCTGTCTAGTATTGGTACCGCCAGCGAGCATCTTCATCACCTTGCCAGTTCTCGGCGGTGCCCACGTCCATAATCTCCTCGGCGAGGTGCGCCCGCTGCGTGTTCTTGTTTTTCAACCGCCATGCCAGAACAGCAACGGCCCCGATATTCGCCACGAGATAGCCCAGCGCGGCGGCGTGGCCGACAATGAAGCGCGGTCCGTCATTGCTTCGGTACAGCTGCGTGCCGAGCACGGCTCCGAGATTGCCAATGCTGATTTGCATGGCGTTGGCTGTCGCTCGCTTCATCTGGCCGGATACATTGATGGCAGGCCACGAGAGCACGAGCGCTGTAGCGGGGAAGATGCCGGCGGCGGCGAAAAATGTTCCAAGGTAGGATAAGCCGGGTCGGGCTCCGGGGTCTGTGTTGGACAAGAGAATGATGTAGCCGATGGTGGCAACGGCCGAAGAGCCCGCAATGAAGACTGCTCGTCTGTTCAGCCGCTCCGATAAGACGGCGACGGTCAGCGTTGTGACAAAAGCTACTGCATAAGGAGGGATAGTCAGCAGCTGCGCCACGGCTGCTGTGTATCCGAGGTCCTTGATGATGGTTGGCTGGTTTTTTTGTTTTTTTGGTAAGCGTCCAGCCTTGATTGACATAGATCGAGTCTCTGCACGTACTAAGAAGAGGGAGAGCGTATAGAGCGGTAAGCTCAGAGTGTGGAAGCCGAGTCCGTATAACCAGCAGTTGGGGTCGCCGAGGGCGTCCTGCACTGCCGTCCATGTGAAGCGCTCTTGGTGCGTCGCGTCGCAGTCCGCAGCCAGTCGAGCGTGTACAGATTCCCTCTCGGGCTTGGACAGAAACTTGGACGTCTCGGGATAGTTTTCAACAAACCAATAGGCCGCAAAAGCAACAACGACAGTTGTGATGCCCTCCTGGGATCCTTTCGTCAGCGCATGCGTGCCTCAGCCTATCGCAATGGCAAACCGCGGCATACCAGAATGAAGATCCAGCGCCAACCATTCTCCCACACCGTCCCTTTGAGTTTGCCGATGCCCTGCTCCTGGTTTCAGCCATGGCTTTACCGCAAGTGTACTGTCCACTCACAAACGCAAGGATGCCACCGAAAGCACCGGCCAGAGATGCAGCACTGAAGAAGAGCGAGACACGATACTGTCTCTCCCGCCGCTTATACCACATGGAGAAGTAAAAGACAACGCCGGGAAACAGACCGCTCTCAGCAACGCCAAGGAAGAAACGAGCCGCAAGAAAACCAGCCAGGTTGCTGGCCACGCCGAGTAGGGTGGCGACCACACCCCAGGCGATGGTGAGCGTGGGCAGCCACACGCGCGGCGTCGTCCGCTTGAGCACAATGTTGCAGGGGATCTTGACACGGCGTCAGACACGCATGGAACTTTTGGCCAAAAAAAAAAGGAAATGAAAGACGCACCTCGAAGAGGACGTAGCCCACAAAGTACATGGTCAGGCCGGTCAGATACTCATTTCCGGCTTCGCTGCGTCAGCATCAAAGTCTCCAGGCTTCAGCGTCATACGTACTCGCACCAATGTCGTCGAGCATGCCCTCGATACGGGCGTTTCCCACTGTCTTGACATGAGCTTGATGACTGGCAAAACCAAGGAGGGGGGCGCAGAATCACCATTGCTGCGGTCCAGGAACGAGAGCAAGTACAGCACGCCCACTGCAGGTAGTAGTTTCGCATCAATCTTGCGCAGGAGAGCTTTCTCATCAATGGCGTCCGAGATAGGAGGCTCGGCCTTGTCGTGGATGGCCATGTTGTCACCGGTCCTTTGCGGCAGCGCGCAACGAAGCCCACTGTGCTTTCCACGAGAGCGCCATGGTTCCCGGCATCAGTCCAAGGGCCGGACGAGGCGGATTTTGTAAAGTATGTTGGAGCTCAAAAAGCTGGGCGTGGACGGACAGGAGCTAGTCGGGAGCGTGGTCAGATGTCGCCATCTGGAGTGGATTGCTCGTGCTGAACTCGAGACCATGGGGAGAAGGGTGATGCTGGCCTCACGTGATGGACAAAATAATCCTCCTTTACATCTGTCGCGGTATATAAGGGTTACTAAGCACGTCAATTATCGGCCAGTCATGGCTGCGCCATTTTTGACGTGACAACATCATTGGTACTTGTCGCGTTGCATCACATAAGCGGGTACGGTACTAATCGAGATCCATAATCTATCATTGAGACCTACGGCCGAAATCGCTGCTTTTATAGTCGAGCTTTGTGTGGCCTTGTGCGATGCTCGGATTACTCGTAAGTACGAGCCCCTGAGTCTTTAGGCGGCACTGCCCTGTGGCAGTGCACTATGCGCATTGGTGCCCTTAAATGAATGCTCGACTCGCAGCCCCTCTAGGTATCCACTGCTATGGCTAAGGCATCCACTGCGACAGTACTATAAGCGCGGCTGAGGCCCCGCCCTCGGCGCTAAACAGAGAATAGAAATACGCATGTAAGCGCCGCCTAAGTCGTCGACCAACCGTGAAGTCTAGTTTCCTGGCAAAAACTGTCTTGAATTGAGGCTCACTGAAGCTCCAAAAGGACCAGAAGCTTTTCAAGAGCGCCAAATAAAATGGCGAAAAGGGACGCGCTACGATCCCCTGCTCCATCCAAGATGCAGGGGTGTGGATGGAGCGAAATGTCTTGATAACGGGTGCCGAGTGTCAGGAGCCCGCATCCTCTTTTCTACAGTGGCTGCTCTACGCATGCAAATATGTAGCGAGCGAGACGCGGTTTTGGATCACGGACGGAAATGAGACCTGCTTGAAGGTGTAATCATAGAGTTCGCGCCGAGTCGATCAAACCATATCTCACGGCCATGGCCATTGAAGTGACAGCCAATAGGCGGGCTTGATCCTATGCATATGCATGCTGACGGGCACATCTCGTGACTTTGGGAGCATGGATACGCAAGCAGGCCCAAAGTTCTCCGCACTTGACACTGTCCTGAAGCGTTTGAGAGCTCTCTGGCACAGCATCGTACGTGTTTCGTTTGTATCCATTGCGGCATCGTCACGTCCATCGTCTTTTCCTTTCGAATGAAACCTCGGCCCAATGCAAACATGGATCGGCGGTCTCGCAGCATTGGTGCTCTTCACTACCTTGACCACTTTGCTGCAACCCATCGTGCTGAAACTCCGTCGACGTGGGGACCGGTCTCGGTGCGGCGAGCTTGACCTCGTCTACGAACCGACCAAGACCAAGCCAACATTTGAGTAGGCATCCTCTTCTTCCAATCGGCTTCATGATACTAACATTCCTCAAGAATAGTTGCCGTTCCCGGCCTTGGCGCCGATCCAAATCACACATGGACCGCTCGCTCGAATGGCCAAGGACTGAGGCACGCAGAAGGACGTCAATGTCCAAATATTCATTTACTTCGTGACTTACTACCCTCGAGCTTTCCAGACGCTAGAATTTGGAACTTCGATCACAACTCCGACTGGCTGGTGGATGCGCCGCTGAAGACGACCGAGGAGATTGGCAAGAGCCTGCTGTATACATTGAAAGATAAGCTGAAGAACTCGGTATTGCATGTTCAGGCTGTCATCAGAAGGTCGTTGAGGCTGACGTTTTCGTTAGGGTCTGCCAATTATATTTATAGGACACAGTCTTGGTGGCATCATTATCAAGCAGGTGAATCAACTTTGCTTTCTTTGCCCGACTCTCGCTGACATCTTCGAGGCTTTGCGTTTCCAAGAATCCCAGGACGTCATGGACCGTACCTCTGGTGTCATTTTTCTCGGGACACCTCACCAGGGCTCGTCGCTGTCTATACTAGCAACATTTCTTGCGACTATATTTTGGTTCGCAGGATCGGACACGACATTAACTCTTTCTCTTAAAGCTCACTCCGCACAACTTACGAACCTCGCCGACGTATTTGAGACCAGAATACGACCTCGGAAGCTTCTTCTGCAGCGAAAGTTTATCGTTGCATTCTACGAGAAAAAGCCTACATACCTATTTGGGTGGCTGCCTTTGCAACTGGTAGGTCTATGTATGCTGATGTTGGAGCCGTCGTACTGATCTCTTGTCCTCAGGTTGTTACACAGGACTCAGCTGTATCCCATGCAGATGAACAAATTTCTGCCGAGACTGATCATTCTGCGCTTAACAAATTCAATGGCCCAAAAGACCGGCTGTATGAGCGGCTCACCAAGACTGTTGATGAACTCAAAGCTCCATCACTATTGCGTCAAGCGGATGAGATGATACGAAACTATTATGAGAAAGGAAGGCTCAAAATCGAACGGCTGTCGGGCGCCACTTTGAGTCCGCAGAATTGCTACATCAACCTCACCATCGTAGAGCAGTCGAAAACCACAGCGAAGCTTCCAGTGTCACTTCTGGCCCGAGAAAAACTTGAATATTCAGACAATGACAATAATATAGAACTGCAGGCTTTGTTCGATGAACGTCAAAGAACTACGGGGAGCGTACGACCAAATCGGATTTTAATCCGAGGACGTGCAGGAGTCGGCAAAACGACACTATGTAAGAAGATTGTTCACGAATATTATCAAGGTTCCTGGAAGAATTGGAACAAGCTTTTCGATCGGATACTTTGGATACCACTTAGACACTTGAAGCAAGAGGCACGACTTTCCGAGCCAGGCTACAACTTCAAACATTTATTCGAGCATGAGTTCTTTTCTTTGCCGATCAGTAGACCGGAGCTCGCCCAAACGATGTTTGCGGCATTAGAGTCTGAACAATCGAGAACCCTATTTCTTCTCGACGGCTTGGACGAGATTTCCCGAGACCTTAGAAAAGAGGACGACATGTCTAAGTTTCTAAATGTGCTTTTGAATCAGCCAAGCGTTATAATCACGTCCCGACCCGGCGCTCAGCTTCCTTCAAACCTCAAAGCCGTTGACCTTGAACTGGAGACTGTCGGTTTCCATCCTGATCAAGTCCAAGACTACCTTATTGCTGAAGGCAAAACGAACCTGCACACAGAGAGCATCGAATCATTCCTCGAATCTCATCCCCTTATGCAAGGTCTTGTGCGAATACCAATCCAACTAGATGCTATTTGCTACACCTGGGATCAATTCGCTCATGAGACGCAGCCGACGACCATGACAGGCGTATACAAAGCAATGGAAAAAAAAATATGGGCGAAGGACGTTGTCAAGCTGGGCAAACGTTATCGAGGGGCAAAACTGACAGACTCTCAAATCTCGGATGGAGACGTTGAGCATCTCGCACAACCCGAAATCATCTTTCTTGAGAGCCTCGCTTTCTCTGGGATGCACGACAACATGTTTGACTTCACTTCCCAATATATTGGGCGAGTGAATCAGGAACTAGTGCACCAGGATTTGTTACCAGTCGACACCCTCAGAAGACTTTCATTTGTGCGCGCTTCAGATTCATCACCAACCGCAGAAAATTGCTATTTCCACTTCATACATTTAACTTACCAGGAATATTTCGCTGCACGATACTTCGTCCGAGGATGGACGAAGAACGAGCTACTGCAGGTTTTGTCACCACGACAGCAAAAAGGAAACAGCTCTACCGATCAACGAAGGGGGATTTCGCCTCGAGATTTCGTCAGAAAGGAAAAATATAACATTCGCTATGATATCTTTTGGCGCTTTGTCGCTGGTTTGCTGGACACGCCTGAGCAGGAGAAACTCATCGAATCGATCGAAGAGGAGCCATTGGATCTTTTGGGTTTAACGCATCAACGACTTATAGTGCATTGCCTCAATGAGATAACAGGAAATCTTCCGAGTCGTCAGAAACTAGAGGCCAAACTCGCAAAGTGGCTGATGCTCCAAATTCATTTGAGATGCGGGGATGAAGAGCCAGTGAGCGAATACCCCGATAGCGTTTTGCAGTCAGCTCTCTCGAGTGCTGATGTCGACGGCAAAAAATGGATACTCTACACCGTGAATTTCCGCGAAAACTGGTCGGAAGCATTGGCTGAGGCTGTCGGCCTACTGCTTGAAATCCCCAGTCTCACTTCAGATGTTGCTGATATCCTAAAACTAAGATCCAGCCTCCCAACACGTCTTTTGAAAGTCCTGAAATCATTCCTAGTAGATGGATCTGAGCTACTTCGACAAAAAGCTTGGGAAATACTGGCTGAGCAGACAAACCTTCCCGATGCGCTTCTTTTGGATCTCATAGCATATCAAGAAGAAGGTTATGTGAGTGGTGACTGCTACACCATCCTCGAAGACCAGACCACTCTTTCGGACCCCGTCGTCATGGCTTTGATGAATTCATTCAGAACAAACAGCGATGATGTCGCCATGGTCTTACGTCAACAGAAAAGCCTGCCGATTGAATCAATCACCCGCCTGATGATCATAGTGCATAACAAAGGCGAGGAACTTGACGTACGAAAAGATGCTTTGCGTGCATTGAGTGGCCTTGCTCGAAAAGGCCTGCCCGACGAAGCAATGAATGCCCTTTTGACAGTCGCACAAGATAAAGGCGAAACCTTTGATTTACGAAAAGGTGCTTTACATGCATTTTACGGCTTATCGAGCCTGCCCGACGAAGCAATGAATGCCCTTTTGACAGTCGCACAAGACAAAGGCGAAACCTTTGAATTACGAAAAGGTGCTTTACATGCATTTTACGGCTTATCGAGCCTGCCCGATGAAGCAGTCGCTGAGCTTCTGGCGGTGGTGACAGACGAAGGCGAAAACCTTTTCGTTCGAAAAACAGCACTGAGCGCGTTGAACAGTCTATCGAACCCCTCAAGCATCGCAACACTCATGACCCTCGTGGGGTGCGAGCGTACGAGCGTCAGATCCGCAGAATTGAATCATGTGGGCGAACGAGAAACGCTGCCGGAAATGTTTGACGTTCTCCTCAAGCTGCTTAGCCACGAAAGCTGGGCTGTGTGTGCTTGTGCAATTCACACGTTGATGAATTGGAAGAATCTGCCAGAAGAGATCATCACAGCCCTTACAGCGCTCTTGACCCATGAACGTTTATCTATTCGATGCGACGCTGCTCGAGCCCTAGTTAAAAGCAAACTCCCGGATGCAACTGTCATGGCCTTGGAAGATTTGCTTAAAGACGTAACATCATCAACCCGACTTGTCAAGATTGCCATAAGCGCTTTGTCTCGACAAGTAACCTTGCCAAACACGGCGATCATTACTCTCGCATTCTTCATGGTGAAGAGCGAGGCATCATCAAAACTCTTGCACTGCGTTTCCGACGCATTGGTGACGCAGCGATGTTTCCCGGAAGCTGCAACAGAGATTTTGACGACAGCACTCCGCGAACAACATGAAACGATTCTTGAGCTTCACATCACTCGGGCTTTGGCATGTTGCTCAAATCTCCCAGATGTCGCAATGCATGCTCTCGCCACGGTGATCTCCAAACCCAGCGATCGAGACACTCGATCAGAAGCGTCCAGTGACATACTTCAAGATCCACGAGATCAGAAATGGTGGAAACCAAGATGTTGGATCGAACATCTCCGGGATCTTAAATCCTACGTCGCTGTTGATTCATCGCCTCCTGCATATGTCTTTGGTCCTGGATTCATTCCTTCATATGTTCATCCTTCAACAGCGGATCTTGCGAAACACAAGTATCGCTTAAATGCCCGATTGATCGCTAGCATTGCTTTGTCGCACTGTAAAAGTCTTCCCGCTGATATAATTGCAGCTTTGGCAAGCAAGCTCTCGAGAAAGTATGGTTCAGATGTTCGATCAATCGCCGCTATCGCTTTATCAGGTTGTTCGCGGATCCCACCTACTACTTGGCAAGACCTAACGAAGCTCGGCAAAAGTAAGAATAACTACGTTCGAGAGAGTTTCGAGATGTTATTCCGCCAAGAGCTTTTCCCTGATCTCGTGGTTCTAGCCCTCGTCAAATATACCAAGCACAGAAACGAAAATGTACGATATACAGCTTATTGCATACTGCGTCGTCTGTCCAGATTACCAGACACGGCAGAAAGGGCGTTAATGCGGTTGCTGAAGAACAGGAAAGCCGTGGTCCAAGGGTACGCGCTGAGAGTCTTGCACTCACAGTTCCACTTATCACACGGCTCCGTCGTTTTTCTGAAGGATCTCCTACGAAACGCAGATAGAACTATGCGTCATGAAGCCGCAAGATTGTTGATCAATCAATCCAGCCTACCAGACTCGGAACTAGTGGCCCTGACAAGAATTCTGGAAAATGATGAACTGGATAATCCACCCCATATGTTCTGGTATCTCTGGGACAAACTTGACAAGTTTATCCCTTTGTTAGGGTTCTCGCGAACAAATGATCCAGCAGGGCAGATGACTGACATTTCGGACAAAGTAGAGTTGCTACAAACAGGGTTCAATGTCATGTTTGACCTGAGTCTCTCAGGAGAACACCTCAGTTTTTATGTTGAAAGTGATCACGGCCTGGTTGCAGGGCGACACGTGTGGACTTACATTATTAATCAAGGAGATGAGCGGTACTTCATGCATGTTTGGGACCCAAATCTGCACGACAAGTTTTGTACTGCAATTCGGAACAGCAGACGAACTTGGAAAAAATGGGGTGTTGATCTTTGTGACGACAATGTGGAGAAAGACGATGGTCCTTGATGGCTTCATTTGTAATTGTGCGACTCGATACATTGGTACAAGCAGATGACTTTGCGTGGGGACGCTGAAGCCGATAGCGAATAATTGACCGCCGGCAGCATAGATGTTGGAATAGTCTAGTCAAAATATGAACAGAAACTTTGCCGAGCACATCACAATCTTTCTGGCAAAGCGCCTGGCGCTGCTCCAGTGTGCTTTGTACGCACCTAACCTTACCGTTCATCGCCTTGTTTCCTCCACCACCGCGACGCAGCAGTAAACCATTTAGACAGATACCTCTGCCGTGATCTGAAAGCTCGCAACGTAAGCTCAATCGACACCGCCAGGCCTTTCCGCGCCAAGATCAGATGAGACTTTGGAGAGGTACTCTTTCGATCCCCTCTCTCTCTAGTGATGTTCAATACAATCCATGATAAAATGGACCAAGCTCCGTGAGCTACTCGGCCTCAGTCGCCCAGTGATACACGTCAGGAACCAAACTCATGGCGTAGGCTGCAAATCATCCATCGTAGCCACTTCGTAGGCAATTTTCTCGTCGGGAATGGCACAACACCTGACGGCGTGGGTGACTTGAATGGTCAACGTGCCACTCAGTGAGTAGTCTCGCACCTCGAATCGGCAACTTAATGGCAATCAAAATCCCGTTCCCGTACTCCAGCCATTACACAGCATTGGAAGCACTCTCTACAGGATGCACGGCGTCAGGCGTGCCTGGCCGGTATTTCAGGATCAGTGAAGCAAATGCGCGGCGTGTCCCGTCGCTACGAGCCATCTTCTTCCAATCATCGGTGGCTTCATCAAATGTTTCCCAGGCCACATCATCCCTTTACACTCCAAAAATTACGCCATTCAGGCTTCACAATGCTGTTGAAGCCTTCGTGTTTCATTGTTGATTGAGGAGCCAACACAGTGATTGGAGATGGGCGACGTTCGGTCTCGGGCTTCAAGAAAAGCGGCCTACTTATCATGAGCCGCTTCGTTGCTGACTGATGGCTGGCGAAGCATGTCTCGAGACGAAATGATTGAGCCAGTTGATCCCGACTGTTCGTGTCAGTTTCACATTCAAGAGCGTTGGAAGAAGTAATGTTGGGCGTGCGAGTAGTCGTTGGCCGATGCAAGCATATCATCACCAGGCTCAATTGCGCGGGCGATTCTCGTACCTTTATTGCTGGGTCAAATCTCAACAATGCTTACCTGACACTTATGGTCAAGAAGAGAATGAGGGCAGTTGCGGCCTCAAAGATAGGATTTCAGTCAATCACAGGGCGGCAGGTAGAAGGATGCATGTTTGAGGCCAGTTTCGTAGGAATCCGAGACAGGATTCGAGAATATAGAGAGCAAGTATAAGCCAACGAAGTGATCTGCTGATCAGTTCTTCAATGCCGCAATATCCTCCGGATGAATCACGACTGCGTGTCATCTGAAGTCAGGGTAAAGTTCTCGACGACTATCCCTCCATCGCGATGTAAGAGTTCTGGAACAGTTGAGCGTCCCTCAATGCGCTCGGGTCCAAGAACAGCGCCGTACTTTGAGTACCTGGGTAGGCAATTTGTCGTCACAGCGCAACCGTCGGAAGACTTGGTCGCACCCATTGGAACGCAACAATCGAGTGGGCTTTCTTGACGAGTATGTCGCAGCCCTTGATCTCTATTGAGATCTGGTATGCTGTCCGAGGCTGGGCATCTTCCTCGTCAGCCAGAATTCCCCCTGTCGTAGCCCGTTCGCCGTGTCTTGCCGAGCGACGTCCGGCCATCATGGAAAGCAACAAATAATGACAAAGAACCTTTCGCAAGATGGTCTCAGGGTTTGCATTTGATACGAGTCAACTCGTCCATTGCGCCCATATATGATCTAATAATGACTATTTTTCGCAGCCGAATGCGTTTCCTGGTAGGCAAGTTGCGGTGTGCGATGATGCAGGCAGTAGCTGCCACTATTCCACCAGATGCTAGTAGTCAACTGTAAGCGCTGACTCAGGTATTTGACATCCCTGCACCCTTCGTCGGCATTGCCCGCAACCCGCTTTGCCTGTTATAATGCAATTAATTGACCCAGGAGCCTTTCCGAGCCGGAGAATCAAGGAGCTTTTTGCCGAGATGTGCCATTTGCAAATGGCTGCAATTGCGTCATTCTTATTGGCGAATCACTTGGGCCGCAACTCCATCTACCCTTTGGTCGAGGGCTTCACATCTTCTCGCTTCATCACCGAGGCACTGTACCATCATCAGCTCTCCGAAGCAATCTCACAGGATGCGCGTCCGACTCTTGCCTCGTCCCCTACGATGTACTTGGCGACGTACGTAAATGACCCGGGCGTCCATCGCGCGGAACAGCGTCAAGTCGTGCTGATGTCAACACGATACGCGCCAATTCCAATCCAGGAGACCCATGCTGTCTGCATCTTGGCAACGGCAAATCACCAGCCCACTTCAGAATCCGGCGAGGTACAGGACGGTAAACCAATCTGCGAGAAAAGCCTGTCTCACAGGCCCTCCAAACAACGAGATTTCCCGTCTTGCGCGAAACCCGACCGTCATAACAGCATCGGACCAATGCTGAGTATTCGTTTCCAAGACTTTTTGACCTGAATACACCATATAATACTCCATGAGGCTCGTCATGACTTGGTCGGCGTTATATTCTCTTCTCCACCCCAGAGTCACAAGGCTGCTGAATAAAGAATGCAACTCTTTTCAACAATCTAGGTCAATCACAAGGGCAGGCGACATGCTTTGAGCTCATGGACGAAAAACGAACCATGAAAGTGAAGGGACTATACACATGCATTCAACTCCTTCTGGCTGCAACTCTTTCAAAGTGGCCATCGTTGCTATGGACTAGCTGAGAAACAGCCAGCTTTTGGTGCAACAACCGTAGGTCCCTGCCCATTTGACACGACTAGTCAGAACTGTGAGGTAAGAGGAGACCATGCTCCTCGGTAAAGCCCCAGCCTTCTCTACTGATTGCGAAGAAGACTTGTATTGCAAGACTCCACACTCCGACCGACGACACAGTCAGTAGTGCATCATGTGAGGCTTGGGCACGTGTTGGCAATACAGGGAGAGACTCATGGTGTGCAACTCCCATGGCCCTGGTTCTTACAGTCATGGCTGTTCTTCGGATCGTGCCGTCTCCTCTCTTGAGCCTTATAAGGACAGGGAGGGAGGCTACTTTTCAACAGCTGGTAAATGTTTTCTGTGTCCCTCGACTACCAACCCTGAGCTGATTGACGTTGAGCCAACGATTCTGTGACAAAGTGACGCAGCCTCTCCAGCATCCCGACCTCTTACGCAAAGCATCATGCTTTGTATTTGCAGGGCAGCGGCACTGCTGATACTCGGTATGACGTCCACCTTAATTGGGTAGTCGCATTTTGATCGAACTCTCATACGACAGAACTCAACAGGACTGGCCGCCATCACTCACGCGTGGCATCCGGTTATCCTAGCCGACACGAATCGTGATGGAAAGGTCGACGTGGACGATGCTCCAGACAAGAAGGTTTTGGGAGACCTGTTCGGCGCAATGTTCCTCGCCAACATAGGCGATTCCAATCAGCGATGCTCTTCTCTCCTCAATTGGACACAAATTAATCACAAACATGGGCCTGATGAAACACTCGACAAATGCAACGATGCCTCTGACAACGTTCAGCGCAACCCAAAATATCTCGCACCACTGAAAACCCTCCCTATGTCGGATCTGGGCAACTCTGCAAAGGGATTCGTATCTGTGGTGCAAGCAGAAGCAGCCAAGATGGTCCGAATCTTCCACAGGGTTGACAACCATTGGGTGTACGTGACATCCAACTACACGTTCGCAGCCGATGACATGAGGGAGGGCTTGGAGCTCGGCATTGATGCACGCGACGTTCGCCGTCCAGGAGGCTGGAATGGCGAAGCTGTCGTGCGATTCAGGGTGTGGGATGGCTTGACCAGGCGCCAAGACTCGGTGAGCCTGCGTGTCGCTCCTGTCCTGACGCAACACCATTTGCAACCTCTCAGCGAGGTTTTGCTATCGGAACACGGGATTTCTTCTGTGGGATCGAATTTCGTGAAAAACTTGCAGAATCAGCTTCACGTGGCCGGTGTAAATCATTCCATTCCCTCCTTCCCCCTGGACGCTCACATTCGGGATTCCTTTATTCCGGGATTTACGAGCATACACGGACCAGATGGCCCCGTCGTGCTTCGTGTCATGATCGCGCCTGCAGATAAGAGACTTGATGGCAAGAGGATATTTCAACACCTTCGGTCCGACTCCATTGCCGCTGTCCAGCACCTGCAACGTGATGTTCTCGATGAGGACATGGATAAGGGCGGGAATATCGGGACAATTCCTCCATACGCTGGGCAAAACAATTCGTACCCAGCTGGACGTATAATTATGGGGTCTACCGGCGGAGTGAAACCGAATATTCATCCATTTTTTGAGGCTCAGGAATTCCAGAGGCCGCTAGTAGTTGACACCACTTGGCTCTATAATGGTACCGTAGATGGATTTATACAGTTTCTCCCGGCACAAAACGAGCGTGGCTGGGTCATGATGGTCGACGATCCGCAAGCTGGATTACAAGTCCTGAACAGCCTCAAGAACGACGGGTACGGCAACATCAGCGCGCTTTCCCGACCCAGCTTTTGCACAGTTGCCAATGATGGCCCATACAAGAATCGCACACTTCCCGACCTTACCGTCGATGAGTTGCTCAATTGGGACAGGTTCTCGGATGTCCAAAAAAATACCTACAAACGAATTGAAACAAACCTGAAGATCATCCAAGAAGCGACTGAGCTCCCCAACGACGACATTTATCGCGTGCCGGCCCTTTACTACGATAAATCAATGATCGATCAGCACCCGCAGCAACCGGTCAGGCATCTGCCGAAAGAAGACGAAGAGGCCCAGCAGCTGCAATATCTTTCGACGTCCTTCCGAGTGTATCCTATTTACCCAGCCGCGATGAGCGGCATAATGCTGAACCACACGCACTACCTGGCCCCCAATCCGCGGGGACCCGTAGTCAACGGCACGGACATGCTCCAGGAAGCCATATCTGCAGCGTATGACCGGGTTAATGTCACTGTTGCCTACATAGACGATTGCTTTTCCCATGGCGGTATTGGCCAGATACGCGCCGGCACGAATGCGCTTCGCGACGTTTCTATGCCTTGGTATTGGTGGTGGTGATTTGAAGCATGGCTCTAGATAGCAGTCCCAGTTAACAGAGATGTAATGGGCTTTGCCATCATTTGTTACAAGAACGACCCCTCTTCTGCCCATTGTTAGAGCCCATTTGCCGTGGAAGTCGAGAAGCTCTATTGACTGACCATGACTTTCTAAGCTCAGCCCAGTCGACTCCCAGCCCCGCGGATCTATAGAACGAGAACAATACTTTTACCATCTCGGGCTCTGTATGCTATTTAGTCCAGGAACACAGCCATAAGAAGTCTATCGCTTATTACTTTCATGTTTTTTGAGATCAGGGTCAATTAAACCCATTCCAGTGACTAGCTGTATCAAGCACAACGTCAGACGTTCGCATCGGAACACCTTGAGGCGCAGCATCGGTGCAGACCTCTTCAGCGAGGTCAAAGTCTGAAGGGTCGCAAGAACTCAAAGGGTGTTCCGCCAGTTTGCAGCCGTTCTATCTGAGCTGAGGGCATCAGACCAGACGCGAATAAAGGGGACATGGACTGTGGGCCACTCATAGTGCGCAGCCAATCAGTCCACACCATCATGTGACACCCCTGCCACCTAGGCTAACGGGACCGCCGAACTAAACAGTGAATGGCAGCTGCGAGCCAAAAATAAAGATTCGATACCATCCCACGGATGCGAGTTTTCATCTTCAGCCAGATCTGCAGCAGACTCGAACGGCCATCTTTGGCCGCGCTCGCTTCAGTCATCAGACTCAAGCTGAGTCGGCAGGTTTTCTCGTCTCTGAAATCAGCTGACGAGCTCAAACGAGACCTTTGCTGAGTGCTGGCAAAGCCCCAGCAAGCAGTCATCATGAGTACTAGCATGCGCGACCTGATTTCGGCGGAGGCCGAGCTCGACGACGAAGAAGACGATGAATCATTTGACGAGGGGACCGGACAAGAGCGCTCAAGACGGAATGGATCCCACATCGACGACTCCAGCGAAGAAGAGGAGGATGACGATGATGAGGAGGAAGCCAGAAGGGTGAGGCCACCCCGAAGCTGGAGCTCGTACACTACTAACATCTGTATCTGATAGATTCGTGAAGGTTTTATCGTCGACGAAGACGAAGAGGATGGTGAAGAGGAGGGCGAAGAGGACGACTCCAATGGTGCCGAGTCAGGGGCAGAGCCACGCTCTGTGAAACGAAAGCGCGAGCAAAGAGATCGAGAACAAGAGAAGGTCCTGGATGAGGACGACTTGGAACTGATTGGTGAACAATTCGGAGAGCGGCCCAAGCCAGAGAGCCAGGTAAGACTCAGCAAACCACCCTTGGTCCGATTGCGCACTCCCCGTCTGATCGCGTCCCAAGTCCAAATTCAAGCGCCTCAAGCGCGGTCCTCGCGGTGAGGAAGATGCGTCCGCCGAACGCCGAGGTCTCGACGAAATTTTCTCCGATGAAGACGAAGATGCGACCGAATCAAGACCATACGGGAGGTCCAACCTTCGAGCGCAGGCTGATGAGTTCGACGACTTCATCGAAGAGGACTTCCCGGAAGACGACGAGGAGCGAACGCGAAGGCTGGAAGACTTGGAGGTGGCACGACCTAGAGATCGAGGCGTTGGCGCCATTGTCGACACCACAGGTTTGGATAAAGATGCCCTGGACGACATGGAGGCTATCTTTGGTAATGGGGAGGACTACGACTGGGCTCTACAGATGGAAGATGATGAGGAGCACCGCGAGCGTGAAGAGCAGGGAATCGAGCTCAAGGACGTCTTTGAACCCTCGCAACTAATTGAGAAGCTGCTCACCGACGAAGACAATGAGATTCGCTTCTCAGACGAACCCGAGAGATTCCAGCTGGAGCGAAAAGCCTTTGCACACCTACAACTCACTGCGGAGCAGTTCAAAGAAGAAGCCAAGTGGATCACCAATCAGCTCTGGCCTAAAAAGGGCCTGGCGCAAGATCTCCAGGCACCGTTCGGCAAAGCTGTGGGCAAAGTGCTCGAGTTCTTCATTGTCGACGAAGTCGAAGTTCCATACGTCTTTCAGCATCGGAAAGACTACCTCTTGCACTCCAAGAAAATCAGAAAGTCCACCCGAGACGACCCCGATGGACCCGACTACACCATTCAGTCAGACAAGCTGCTCAACCAGGATGACCTTTGGAGAATTCTCGAACTGGACATCAAGTTCAGGTCGTTTGTGGACAAGAGGAACTCTCTCGAGAAGACCTACGAGAATTTGAGGACGCACGATGTCGACGACTCCATGATCGAGGACATGATTCCAGAGGCTACGACGATGGAGGAGCTTCAAGACTTGCAGGACTACATTCAGTTCCAGTATGGTTCCAAGCTCAAGGACCTGGCCATCATGTCTGGCAACGTATCGCAGACCAAGCGCCCCGGGTCCAAATCCCAACTACTTGATCGAGTTCGCAACGGCAAAGCCTACTATTTTGTCAAGGCCTACGGTGTCTCTGCCGACCAATTAGCCAAGAATGCTCTGCGGCAAGGGAAGAAGGTGGCACCTGATGATGATTCGCAATATCCCATGGATCTCGCGGATAGCCTGATCGACGAAAACTTCAGCACGGGTGATCAGGTCATATCGGCAGCCCGGCAGATGTACTCTGAGGAGTTGTTTGCAAGTCCGCGGATGCGCAAGTATTTCAGGAACTCGTACTACCAGGCTGCAGAGCTAAGCTGTCGTCGTACGGACAAGGGTCTGCGAAAAATCGACGACTCTCATCCATATTATGAAGTCAAGTATCTGCAAAATCAAGCCATCACGGATCTAGTCTTTCGGCCTGAGATATTCCTGAAAATGATGCGGGCAGAGGAGGAGGGGCTTGTCGAGATCAAATTGGACATGCCAGCCCGCTACGACTTCCGACGGCAGCTGTATCAGGAATTCGAGTCCGAAAACTTTAGCGATCGTGCTGAGCAGTGGCGGGAGGAGCGCAAGAAGGTCTTGGACGTGGCTTATCCGAAACTCGAAAAGGTCATTGTCAAGAATGTCAAGGAAGTCATCCGAACCTTTTGTCAGGATGAGGTATTGAAAATGTGCCGACAAGAGTTCTATCGAAAGTTGGATCAAGCGCCGTACAAGCCCAAGGGGATGATACTCGGCACAAGGCCCCGGGTATTGGCCCTCTCGAACGGCATGGGCGACCCCGCGCGCGAGCCCATTCGATGGGCCTGGGTCGATGACGACGGGCGGGCTCTCGATCAAGGCCAATTCGGCAATCTTGCCCGCGATGAGTCCCAACGTCAGGAGTTTACAGAGCTCGTCAGACGGCATCGGCCCGATGTCATTGCCGTCAGCGGTTGGAGCGTCGACACACACCGATTAGTGGGTAATCTGGAGGCCCTCATAAGTGAAAAGGATCTTCGAGGAGGCGAGTACGATGACCCGGAAACAAGTGACTACAGGACAGAGCCTCTTGAAGTAGTCATCGTCGACGACGAGGTCGCCCGCCTTTACAAGGACAGTCCTCGCGCCGAGGCCGAATACCCGTCGCTGAACCCGGTGACGAGATACTGCATTGGACTGGCGAGGTATATGCAGAATCCTATGAAGGAGTACGCGGCCCTCGGCAAAGACGTGGCGTCGCTTTCGTTCCATCCATGCCAACACCTTTTGCCACAAGACAAACTGATCAAGTATCTCGACTCCGCCATGGTCGATACCGTCAATATGGTTGGCGTGAACATCAACGAGGCCATGACGGACCCATACACAGCCAACCTGCTACCTTACGTTGCAGGACTGGGTCCTCGCAAGGCTACAAGTGTAATCAAAGCTATCAATGCCAACGGCGGCAAAATCGAGACAAGGGACGAGCTTGTTGGTGATCCCGACAGTCGAAAACTGCCTGTCGTTGGTCCACGCGTATGGAACAACTGCGCGAGTTTCCTGTTCATTGAGTACGACGCAACCAACCCCTCGTCTGACCCCCTGGATAACACTCGTGTCCATCCCGAGGACTATGAGCTGGGGCGCAAAATGGCAGCTGACGCCTTGGAATTGGACGAAGAAGACGTCAAGGCCGAAACAGACGAAAACGGACCCGGCGCCATTGTGAGGAAACTGTTCAAGCAAGACGAACAGGAGCGCGTCAACGAGCTCGTGCTGGACGAGTATGCAGATCAGTTGCTGACCAACTTCAGCCAGCGCAAGCGAGCCACTCTCGAGGCCATCAGCGCAGAACTCCAGGCACCGTACGAGGAACTGCGGCGAAGCTTTACGCCGTTGACCCAGTCGGAAATCTTCACCATGTTCACCGGCGAGACCAAGACATCGCTCTGCGACGGCATGATTGTTCCTGTCAATGTGCGCATGGTCCGAGATGACTTTGCCATTGTCAAGCTGGACTGTGGCATCGAGGGCCGAGTCGAAGCCCACGAGGTGTCGAGCCGTGTTTCCGTCAAGGAGGTCCTAAGCTCTGGTCAGACAGTCCAAGGCAAGATTTTAGACCTCAATTACAAGGAATTTACGGCGAAGCTGTCACTGCGAGAAGACTCGCTCCGCGTGCCCTACAAGCGACCCATCGATTACGGGCGCGATGGCTGGGACTATAATCTGGAGGCCGCAGACAAAGACGACCTTCGCGCAAAGGACCAGACTACAGGCAGGACGCAGCGTGTGGTGAAGCATCCCAACTTTAAGCCCTTCAACTCCATCCAGGCAGAAGAATATTTGGGCTCGCAACCCTCAGGAGAGGTGATTATTCGTCCCTCCTCCAAGGGCAACGACCACCTGGCCGTCACCTGGAAGGTGGCCGACAACGTGTACCAGCACATTGACGTCCTCGAGATGCAGAAGGACACGGAATTCTCCGTCGGCAAACTACTCCGCATTGGAGGCAAGTACACGTACAGCGATCTGGACGAACTGATCGTGGACCACGTCAAGGCCATGGCGCGAAAGGTGGAGGAGCTGATGCGTCACGACAAGTTCCAGAGCAGATCGCGGTCTGAAACGGGTGAGTTGACCGTTCCATGTCTACACATCGGGAGTACCGGAAACACTGACAGACTTGGCAGAGAAATGGCTCACGACCTACATCGATGCCAATCCCAATCGCTCTGCGTACGCGTTCTGCATCGACCAGAAACACCCCGGATACTTTTGGCTCTGTTTCAAAGCCAGTCGGGCGGCAAGGGTTATTGGCCTGCCTGTCCGAGCCATCCCGCAGGGTTTCGAGCTGAAGGGATACCAGTACCCGGATATGCGCGCTTTGTGCAACGGCTTCAAATTGCGGTACCAAAATGAATTTGCGAAAATGGGGGGGAGGTAGGGTGAGAATGGGATGGAGTTTCGTTAGTATCTGGGGGGGGAAGCTGGCAGGCAGAATGTAAATGGCGAGTCGAAGGGAGGATTATGTCGGGGTGTTTCAACAGAAGGTTCACGACGAGTGCCGTATTTGAATATTGCACGGTATATCAGTTCTCGATGCTGCATTTCATTTCGTGGTGTTCTTTTTCTTTCAAGGACAGGCCGCATCTCAACCACCTCGAGAAAGCTGCATGCCTCAGGTCCACAGACACCCAGACCAAAGGCCACGCGTGTCGCCTACCTTGATGCAAGAGCGCAATGCGCGTGAAGCGGCAACCCTCACTCACACATGATGCAAGGCCCCTCTTCAATCTCTCCACAAGCGCGGGCCGGCTCGTTCCAGCATCTCTTCACCTCACACAATACAGCCTCCATGACATGTGTCAATGGACGGATTCAAGGAACCCCATCGTCGCATCGTGCACGTATCCGGCCGTTCAAATGAAGGTTTGCGGGCCAATGACGTCCATTTGATCGTGGTGTGGGCACGTTGTGTGTGACTGGCGATGGTCGCTTGGAGCGTGCTCCCGCGGCCGACATCGACGTCTCTGACCAAGGCGGATGGAGAAGCCATCTACCTCTTGGGCATGCGAATTCTGCCGTCACGCCTTCTCGATACCTCCTTAAGTCCGTTTTAGACCAGCCACCCCCCCGTGTACTTTGCCGGCGCGTTGTCGACCTCGATCGCCCAACACCCGCTCAGCCCCATGGCAGAGACTACGATAGGAAGAATCACGAGGCATTACGAGGCAAGCCCTCGATTGCTAGGCTGTTGGGAGTCGCAGTGCGTAGATGGGCTACCGTAGGTCGTGTCCGCCATTCAGTGCGCATCGTGCCCATATGCGAAACCATTAGGGACCTCACCCAATCGGCCTGCGGGAGTGATCTGCTGGCTGGACCTGGTCCGGTCCGCTCTGAAGTAACGGAAGCTGACGAGCGCTTCGATGCGGTTCGGATTGCAGACCGTGGTTAGAAGGCTGTTGAATGGACGAGATGGCGGATTTAATGCCCCTTGTCGCGTATTGGTCACTCAGCCTTTCGCTTTACATGAATGTTCAAATATTGCATCGGCTACCGTATCTATTTGAATTGCCGTGGTCGTCGACATCTCTTGCATGGACAAAGACTGCGTGGACTGGTGTGCTGGCATCTTTCCTTGAGGCATTCTGCACTGTTGTGCCTTCTGCCCATGCCGACTTCTTCGATTCCTGTAGTGTCTTACGGCCAATTTCCAGACCCAGCAAAGTACCATCCAATTTTTCTGAGTAAGCGCAAAGCAGACGCTTCTTTCTCGATGGGCATTGAAGACCATGTTCGCACTACAATGCAGTGAACATGTTGCTTTCTGTCACGGGACACACTGAGTTCTGACATTCGGATGCTTTGCGGAAACAAGTCTCGCGCTATGTCACACGCCGATGCTTCGAGAAGAAAGCTGATTCCGTCTTCTGTCGGATATAAAGGGAAAAAAAACCCCTGCATGTCGCTGACCAGAAGTCACCATACGATTAGTTTCCAGGTGCTGCTATCAGCTGCACTCCTACAGTGCCAAGAGCCTTCCCTCGATCTGCAGATGGAAGACTCTGTGCAAGCTACTGCTGGACTGCGGCCCGTTGAATAGCGCTCGTCTCTCACCGACCATACCCTGAGAGTCATCACGGCCATCGAATGATTGAAATAGACAGATTTCGATGTCATCGTTGCCACGCAGCCTATGGACGATGGTGTGGGCAATCCCGAGGATCACGTCGTCTACAAGTCATTTGATTGACGAGGCCTTTTTATGAACGATGATGAGCATTGGGACTCGGTTCACCACAATATTTGTCAATTGAGATATGCGCTGGAGTGTCCCGAGCTGAAGTGCGCGCGTCACATTGGCCAAACAACATCGTTGAAAAAGCGAATACAACGGAACGTTTCCTCTCATGCACTGGTCTGTTTGATCCATTTCTTGAATTCGCAGAGGGCCTTGAAGCGATGCGACAAGCCATTCTGTGCCGAAGCATAAGTATGACGAGGGTAAGAGACCTCAAGTCGGGCAGAGACCTACCTCCTTGACGGCACTCATTTCAGCCAGTGTCTCTCCATCAAACTCAAGGATTGGCTCCCACCCTGACGTTGTCAGAACAAGTCTTGTGTCACGCATATTAGCCTTACCGAAAGAAGATAAGCCTCTGGCCGGGACGATTCGACCCTATGTGCTAGATCAGACGACGGCTGGCCCATGTCCATGGCTATGTTGCGTACCAGAAGCCTCCCTTGGAATAGAACTGGCTCTGATCCCGGCCCAGGCGTGTACCCAAATGTGCACACAGCTTCCGCGGCTTTGTTGTCGTAGGGATCTAACAATTTGCATAGACCTTCGTTACCAATTGCATCTACAAAGGCCTTTCTGCGCAACGTCAGTTCAAACGTCTTTCCTTCATGAAAGAGCGATTGCAGCACACCAACATGTATGGCCCCGGCAATCCATTGAGCGCACGCATCTCCAACGCCGAATCCTCTACCAGGACGGGACCGTTGATCTGAAAGCGCAGTGTGAGTTGCAATTTGTAGGAAGATTCAAGAAGTTGCTTTCGTGGAATCGTCGCCACCTTTTCAGCAGCGAGTCGGCATTTCGCCTGCGTAATCTGCTCTACAGTTCCCTGGATCTCGGGCACGTCAAGTGCGACTGCTTGGACAATCACAGAGCCGCCAAGTATGGCTCGGACTTCTGATATTTTATGTTGATTCCCGGTGACGAACACGAGATCGAGCATGTTTGGTCGGGAAACTGACAGGCGAGCCAGTGCGGAAGTAAAGGAATGAAGGTCATTGCGTTGTGCTTATCGCTTTGTCGCCCGAGGCATTTGGGGTGCATGCTCAGCATGCTTTGTCAGCACCCGCCGTTGGTAATTCTAATTGGCAGCAAGTGGGGGTTCATCACGAACGTTGTGAGGCTGTTTGTTTTGATAGCAAATCGTTATCGATATCAATGTTTGTTGCAGTCGCGCTCGATGTAGCTCCAGCCATGGTGGCTCGGCAGTGGCTTTTCGTGATGACCGTTGTCTTGTAAGCTTAAGCCTACTCTTGTCTTATAAGCTTGTATGAAGGTTCGTGCCGCGCGCGGCTGATTTCAAGCTTCGTTTTCGAGCTCTGTGAGAGTTTTCCGTGGGGTTGTGGCTTGTATATCAACAAAACACGTACGCCAGGCAGAAGCTTTGAGTCACCCACGACTATTACGGAAGAATTGGCCTCCAGTAAGCCAACTAAAGCAACCCGCAACGTCAAGTGATGTCGATGAGTCGAGAATTGACAAGCGTATCATTCGTCACCACCGAAATATGCAAGTTGTCGTCAGCTTGAATACGTTTTCCAACGACATGGCTTTTGGGTGTCTTGTCGTATCATCAGCCGCTGCGTTCAGAGAAAACGTATTGTAAGTATCTCTCGAGAATTGTTATGCGGTACTCTGTTGTCTTCTGGGACGAACGGGACAATGCTGAGGTCGAGTGACGGTGCCAGGCCGAGTTTGACTGGGTTTTGCCCTGTATGTGTATTGACCACATCCGGCAGCGTTAAGTAGAAGAAGACATAGGCGGAATGAAGTTGAAAAGTTTCAAGACTGTGCCAGCCATTTTGACCGAACTGGTGGAGTCAGCTGACTTGTCAAAGGGTTCAGCGTCAGGGGATCATGACTTGCATCATACAGACAATATGCCGCCTTTTTCAAGAATTAGGAGATCCCTGATCGATGTACGGACTTTGATTCAGTAGCCACTCTAGGCTGTTTTGATCTGCGCCAAGCATCGTGAAATAGACCGCATCCGCTGCCGGAAGAAAGTAGCATGCTGTGAAGACGAGGCTCTGGGACATGACCATTGACGGGAGCATCGAAAGCCATCCATGAGGAGTAGTACCGCATATCAGAAGCCCACTGTCACACTAATCGAACCGCTCCCTGGGTCTGTGGCTGTGTAGAATGGACAGCAACGCCGTGATGGTGACCTTTGAAACCGCCGCATAAGTCGCACGAGTACCATCGCTGTACATCAAAGGCATCCACGCTCAGGTCAGATGACGGTCGTATTGATCACATTGTTACCTGCAGGCGAAGGAGTCGACAGAGAAGAAGATGGCATGACGATGAGGCGTTGGCAGCGGTGATGGTTCAGGGCGAGGCAGCCTCTGAATGAAGACCTTGATCCAAAGGTATTTCCACAAAGACCCTGAACCTGTGTCGGTCTTTTATGGTAAAAAGCAGGCTTTCCTGAGTTAGTAATCGAAAATCTTTCCAAGCTTCGCGGTGCATGGATTTGTCTGCTCACTTCTGTAGATCTAGAACACTGCGTAAACAACCATCCGCGAGAACGAGCAAAGATCAAATGGGCAGCTCGTGCAATGCGGGATGTCAGTTGTCGGCACTCAAGTATCAGGCTTCGCCATACGAGAGGCGCGTCGTGGCATTGCATAGTTTGAGGGCGAGGTCGTGTTCGAAGGCAATGCGGAATACGGTTGTCGAGTACACGTTGGGCAACAGTGGGTCGGCTGCAGTGGACTTCATTCAGTGCGGCTCTTCAATGGGTCGCGGCCATCCCCTGCAGGCGCCTAAGGCTGCAGGCTCGCGTTCCCCAATTTTCAGCGGCCGACTTCGGGCAACTTAAAGTACCGAGTACTTAGAGGCAGCCTAGCAGAAAGGCCGTCATCGCTCTGTAGAATGGAGTATATGGGGACTTCTATCACATAAATTAGAAGATATAAGAGGACATTCATAATAGCTAGTATTATGATGATTGGCATCACTTACTCTATTGCAGACTTGGCTGCCTCATGAAGATGCCAGCGGTAGGTCGACCTTCGTCCAGGCAGGCGCACATGCATAGCCCGCCAGTCGTATAATTTCCCGTCAAGTCGCAGAAGATGTGGGGCGTGAGTGTACGGCAAGAGTCATGTCATGCGACGATGCGAGTTCGAATTGAAGCGCGAAAATGACCAGCGGGCCTTTTGGACAAGGAAGACCATGTCAAGAAGCGCCTGACCTCCATGATTCGACTCATAATGCGCCAAACTCTTGCTCGCGACGGCCAGCACATGGCCTTGTTGGCTGTCTCACTTGAAGAAGAGCGGGACACCTTCTTCTTCCGCCAGAGCTGAAGGTAGCAATTCAAGGTGACTGGAAGAACAGAATGAGTCTGACAGCGTCAATACCATCATCATCCTGGCTGCCCCAGACACAGCCGCCTCTTCATGTGGCAGCTCTCGATGGCAATGTGGACGAATGCCGGCGACTTCTCAGTACCGGAACCACGGTCGATCTTCGTGGCATCAGCAACGAGACCGCGCTGAGCCTCGCAGCCTCCTCTGGTCAGCTGGAAATCGCGAAGCTGCTCATTGACGCTGGATCTAACATCTCCGCCATCGACCAGCTCCACGACTCTCCGCTGCACTGGGCTGCCCGCAGCGATCGTGTCGATGTCGTCCGCGTTCTTCTCGAAGCCGGTGCGAACGTTTCTCAGCCTGGTCGCGAGGGCTCCATAGCGCTCCATAATAGCGCAGGAGGTGGCCACGAAGATGTCACGCGTCTGCTGCTGGACTACAAGTCGAATGTCTCGGCAGTGACAGGCCATGGTCAGACACCCTTACACTCGGTTGCACAACGCGGGGGTGGCGTCCCGTGCGCGCGAATGCTTCTCAACGCCGGCGCCGATCTCTCCGCTAGAGACAATGACGGTGAAACACCGTTGATCACGGCCGGCGGATACCTCGACCTCGTCGAGCTGTTTCTCGAATACGGCGCCGATGTTCACGCAGTATCGAGCAGGGGGCTAACTGCCCTTCATACCTCGGGGGAGACCCAAGCAGGGTTCGAAATCTTATTCAAGGCGGGAGCAGACATCAATGCCAAGACCGACGAGGGAGAGACGGTGCTGCATCTGGCTGCCTCTTGTACAGTCGGGTCCGCCGACTTTGTACATCGTCTTCTTGACGCTGGGGCCGAGTTGAATGCCACGACGAGTGCCGGCGAGACAGCCGCCCATCGATGCGCTGCACGATGGAACAAAGGACCCCGAATGCGAGCCTTGGTGGAGAGAGGCATCGATGTGAACGCCGCTGCCAGAGATGGGGACACGCCGTTGCATCGAGCAGCCCGCAGCGGCGCCGAAGATGTCATTACGGTTTTGCTCGATGCCGGCGCCGACGCAACTGCGAGGTCATCAAAGACAGGGAGGACTCCACGACTCGACGCCATAGATGCGAGAGATTCCCTCATAGCTCAATTGAGCAGTCAAATGAGTGAGGCAGGCTTGAGCGCGCAAGAGCAAGACAAGCATCTAGTTCCACACCTGCAGGAGTGGGGAAGCATCATCGAGACTTTGCAAGATGCTGAAAACTTCGCTGCTGAGAAGGTATGTGCATACTTGTTTTCGACGGTCAAAGCTGATCCTGTAGCAGCGACAAGATTTATGAGACGCACCATGGTTGCGACTTCGTTTGTCGGGCTAAGGGCAACGGCTCTTCCTGTAGCTAGTATCTCAACAACAGTTTGCGTTGGAAGGCGTGCGACATCCAGAGCAATTGACGAGGTCGTCCAGGGCAACGTGAGATGGACAAATGAGGAATCATAGTCTGATTCGCCGATTTGACGGATGCTCAGACTAGGCTTAGTTCCTGAAGTAAGTAGACAAAGTACTTGGAAGGCCAGCCTAACTACCTAGCTCGCTACTGTAGTCGGTGGTCAGTTGGTCTTGTGTTTGGTGCGTTAAAGACTACGAGCTGGCCCAAAAGGTGTGGAAATTGAGCCTACCCTGTACAGACGATTTTCTACGTGCTCCTATGGAATGACCTTTGCGACGTTGAGGTAAGCCGACAGCTTAAGACGGCCGCTGCTTGAGTTTGTGGCATCCCACGACCTATACACAGTTGCAGAAAGTGTAGTTTCGAAAATTGGTGGGCCACAAGTTCGGCTCAAAGAGTCGTTCTCGCTCTCGTAAATGTAATATCAGTAAGTACCTAGGTGCATTGTACCCGGAACTCGTGTCCCGTGCCAAAGAACGGTGGGATATTTCAATGACACCCGCGACGCCTTTAGCCAAGTTAAGCACATGCAATAATACGAGACAATTACGATGTGAAGGTTAGTGTCAAAAGCGATGCTACAAATCGAGTTCAACACGAGGCGTACATTCTGCATTCACAATTTCATTGAATCTCGCCCAGGGAATACACGACCAGTAGGCTAATTTCGCTATGGCAAGCGCATTCGTTACATAATCTTTTCGAGAGAGTGCCGCTTGCCTCCAGAAGCATATCAAATTTCCTGGAAAGCTCGTAGCAGACCTGTCAGCCTATGCTCATTGCTATACCAGAACTCTTTCTTTGCTGTCAAGGCTCTCTTGTTCCGGTTTTTTTGCTCTACGAAAGACAAAGTAGCCGCGAAAACCGACGCATTAAATATCCTCGACACCCGGAGTAAAAACATCCTCGACGACCGATGTAAGAATATTCTCGACGACCGACCCAATAATATCCTCGACGTCCGAAGTAATAACATATTCAACAACCAACGCAATAAATCTCCTCGCCAACCGAAGTCATAATATTCTCGACAACCGATTCAATAATATCCTCGACCACCGAAGTCATAATATTCTCGACAACCAACGCAATAATGTCCTCGACAACCGAAGTAATAACATCTTCAACAACCGATGCAATAAATATCGAACGTACCGACACAACGGATTCCTGACACTGCGCGTTGCCTGTCGGCTTCGAACTTCCCTCGTCTGCGTCGTTCGTCGTTTGATCTTCCAACGCAGTCGTATCGTCAATTGTCTGGGGTCCTGATGCGGTCGCGCTGTCATCAGGAGCATTATTGTTGTCTCTTCGTGCATTGTCTTGGGGCTGTACGTCGGGAATGTGGTGTGGTTGAATAAACGCGTTTCTGGCGTTATTGACGTGTCGTATCCAATCTGCCGACCGGCGACCTTGACAAACGTTTAGCAATTCTACGGTGCCGAATGACCGGTAGCATGGGTGACTTGGAACAGAGATTCCAATGTGACGTCGTCCAGGAAGAACGCTCTACAAAGGTCTGTTGCGACACGGCCAACTTTGGAATGCTTGTTATCCACGGCAGTGTCGCTTCTATTGAAGGCCGCAAGGCCGTGAGATTCGTAGTCAATGAGCTCGTCGAGACTCGATTAACACAAAGTGTTCCATGATAGCTAGCTCGAGGGACCAGATAGACCGTCCAATCCAGAGCCTTTGGTCAGAACATACTCTTAAGGGCCGTGGGATTTTGGGGAACCAGAAGTAGAGGTCATCGTGTCGTGCCTTGAAGGACCAGAAGAGACTTCGATTTAATCTGGTCGTCGTGATCATGAGCGTCATCGTCAAGCAGATCGAGGACTCTCAACTCTGCCGTTTTCATGAACGAATGTGTCAACATCCCATCGCGACAAATTACGAGCTTTCCAACGCAGCCAATGATTCTACATTCTGGACAATCTACCACTCAGCAAACTTACTGTACCTCAAGCAATTTAGAACATGCATCCCTTCATCTCACGCAATTACATTGGCACAAAAGTCACTCATGGCCAGCTAAGGTCGGCACTCTGTCGTACGTGCTAGCGATGTAACGGCCACGTTCGTACAGATTTCTACCACAAGCCGATATGGCAGACGTACAAGCTGTTCTGTCACGACTTCATCTTTGGCTTATCGTCAGAGTGGCATGATTATTTTGGTATTCGCGTTAGTGGAAGCACTTCATCAGCTTTCCTTCATTAACGCAAGATTAACCGACATCCCAACCCGTTGCAAGTCCATGGTTGGTCTTTTGGCTTGCCATTTGCAGTGAACCACTGAAGTCATGTTGCTGCTGCATGAAAGAGCTGCTACAAGCCAGGTCGGGCTTAACTTAACGGCGGGTAGAGGCCTCTGGAGCGCAAATTGCAGCAACGCGATGCCAAAACCATCTTACAGGGATTCTGCCTGAATGGTACGGCAAGAAGTCCCCTTCAATGGCGGCGAGACTCGCCTCAGAGAGCGCTGGGAGCGCTGGGAGCGCTGGGGCGATAGGCGGGTGCCTCCCCTGTACGCAGCACTTGAAAAGCGCAGTACCAAGACAAAAGGCAAGCAGAATGTTAGCATTCCAGAATACTTTGAAAATGCTTTTCAGTCTGATTACAACGGCTACGTACGTATAAATGATGAATATCAAAGTAAAGAACGACGTCGCCGCTGTCAAGGCTTCGACCTCGATAGCGAGTGCTGCAGCACGACTCTTCGCTGTGATGGTCCCCTCTCGAATATGACCCAGGTGCCCATTTGACAGTGTCGCTGCCTAAGGAGACACGGGGCTCTCTCGAGTCGCAAGAGAGAATGGGAACCGGTCCTGAGCGAAAAGCGTGGGGGGGGCCCGAGACCCCCAAAAATCAGGAGCGCCACGAACGACGCTCCTGATTCCTCACGCGATGCTGCTCAAAACGAGTTAGCGAGTGATTTCTTGCAAGCTCCGCAGAGCTCCCGGCTGGCGGTCACCATCGTCGAGGCTATGCTCGGGCGTAAAGAACCGCATCGTCGGCATCATGGTCTAAAGTTTGGAGGCGCGCCTCATTCAGTTCACGAGACTTGGCTTGACTCAGATCATGATCGTTCATCATTATCGACACACCTTTCCAGGATTGGCGGCTTGCGCGTCTGCACGTCGTAAGTGCCTCCGATGCAAAGCCGTAGGGAGGGCAATGAGGTACGTGTTCCCAGTTCTGGCGGCTTACGAGCATTCACGTAGTGAACGCCGCCGATGTAAGCCGTGGAGACAGCAACGGGGTGCGTATTCCCAGCTCTGGTGGGTTACGAGTCCTCACGTAGTGAATGCCGCCGATGCAAAGCCGTAGGGAGGGCAATGGGGTGCGTATTCCCTGCCTCTGGCGGCGCCTCTCAAGCTAAGGCATCAAAACTAATGGAAACTGTGGCGGCCTCGTCAAAGTTTATAGAAATGCCCGTTCCCCTCCAATACCAAGATCACGGCTCAGGTGAGTGGCTTGGCAAGATCGGTCGAGATCATGGCGGACCATTTGCAACCCCCAGTAGCCAGTCCAAACCGCTTCTGGACGGGCTCAAGCTTCCGGCAAGCTGGTGAACCATACGTAATGCCCCAAGAGTGAGAATGTGGGCATCTCGATAGGGGCCGAGATCTCTCCGCCAGACATGGCGTTCGTACCCAACCATCATGCAATAGCGCGCCTTTCTTGGGAAGAGAAAGACTGAACAGTGGACTTGGACATGCGTGAAAGGTGACCTGAGGTTTACGCGACTCGGACAGCACACAAGTGTCACTCCTCAACACTTTCGTCCGGGCGAATGCTCAGCCGCGCCATCACCATAGTCACGAGAAAATATGCGGCACCTTGTCCCTGCGGAGAGGGACTCGAGAGGGCAACTTGAGCTATGGAAACGTGATTTCACTTGGCTGAACAATCTGCAGAGCTTGTCTGCGTCCAGTAACCCGTGGCTTTCTTCATCTCCGGCATTGAACTGCTTGTCCTAGAGCATGTTATACTTCGTGTCAGCGAGCTCGTTAAGACCCCAACCACCTACTGCGCAAAACGTCTTCCCTCATAGGTACGTTGCGGTAAGTCGAAAAGGTGGCTGTCGCCTCACCAACCATGGGTCAACATGATAAAAGCACTGACCCGCATTGAGGCACAGAGTTTGAGGCAATCAGACTCGGGAAAGAGCGTTCTCAATGACGGTCAACAAAGAGTCTGCTGACCGTGCAGTCAATTGGACGTTGTTGGACTAAGGAAGTGACGATAAAGCGCCGCTTATCTGTGGACCCAGCCCACTATTTCCCGAGGCTGTGTCCGGCCGATTGTTGCCGTCCATCATCAGCGCAATACTGTCACGGTACATCAGGGTTACTAAGCACGTCAATTATCGGCCAGTCATGGCTGCGCCCTTTTTGACGCGACAAATACAGAGGCGATAGAATGGCGAAATCAGGCAGCAATTCGGATTCTGGCCCGCACAATGACTTATTTATTGGCGTGAAAACCTTGTAAATACCTCAATTGACCCAGATAATGAAGAATTTTCAGGTCGAGGTGCTCGTGCGGCCATGAGGCATGCTGACGACCGGATCTCGGCTCTACGATCGATTTGACAGCGGCGCACTTACCCGAAATGGGGAGGCAGCTCTTCGGGGACCCCACTCATGTCGTTATTACGTCCATCCCATATGGGGTGGTGCTGTCACTGGCGCTACGCTCCTGCACATTCCACGTTTTCATGGAGTGGCACGAGCGTCGACGATGTGAAGATGGAGTCTCGCTCTTTCCATGCAATGCCAAGATGAAAGACGTAGAAACAGGAGCAAATTGATCTACGGAGTCTTCCGCGTCAAGCTCCAAAGCATGATGACCTGCAGACGAACCACTCCGTAGCAGGACTAGGTCTCCTGGCGAGGCGCTGCATGCGGGGGCCATAGGATCAGAGGGGTGGGGTGGAGAAGGGGTGCAGGGGGAGGAGAGAGGGGGAGGAGAGAGGGGGCACGTCAGCGTCGGCGAACGACGTGCCTCTTTCGGGTTTTATCGAAACGGCATATTCTCCCAAGCGCACAAGACTGTTCCTTTTCCGTTCCTCCAGACAATTGATGGATCACGCTCCGTCGTCAAGCCTCTGCACTGACATTTTGACCTTTGCTGCGATCAAACTCTCGAGGGGATATGCTCTCGGGCCGTCGAGGCACCATCGCGTGAAAGAACAGAGTTTCTCGCCCTCCACATTGTTCGTGGATTAACGGTAAAGTCAAGCTGGGGAAGGTATGTCGGCTGCCAGAATGCGCATCGTCCACCAACACGACGCAGCCGTGAATGTGAATGGGCCGGTCGACGAAAGGCTGGTTTCGTCACACTTTTTGGTCGGGCCAAAAGTCAGTGGAGAAGACAGTCCAATTGACCAATGGAAAGACGTGGTGCGCAAGCTGGGGCTACTGTTGCCCCCCACTGGCCTTACCGGGCAAGAATTGATTCCCATGCGCCACCGTTTATCTGGACAATTTTTTTTTTTTTTTTGAGAAGATGAGCGAATCAGATAGTGTCATACAGCATGGAATCAATCCCAGAAGAATATCACGAAAACACATGGAAAGAAGAAGAAAAAAGGAGGATTTTGGGGAGAAGTCGGCCGTTCCCCCAGTGCTGCAGGTACAATCAACGCGTTCGGTGGGCCCACCAGCACGCAGGACCAGGTTAGCGTGCGCTTCTCGACAGAGCAAACGACGTTACTGTCATATCGTTTTGCTTTCGACCCGGCGCCGCCAGCCAGAAGGTGGCTTGAAGGGCTTGCAGTTTCTCTCTTTTCTTGCTCGTCGTAACGTCTACCTACACCCCCCCTTCCCGACGCAAAGCCCAGATTCACTGCCCAGATCACTGCCCAGATCACTGCCCAGATGCAGAGTGCCGAAGCATGGCGTCGGGGGGTGGACGGATCAGCAGCGAGGCATTGGGAGGGGGGGAAGTATGCTTTCGCTTCCGCTTCTACGCGTCAAGCCGTCGAGGTACGAAGACTTTTTGTCTGTTGAATTGATTCTCTCTAGCGGGATTGATCCAGAGTAGGAAGTAAGATAGTATAAAAGGTGTCGTCCGGTCTCTCTTGGTTCCTGAAATTTCCTCCCATCTTCAACCCAAGCTACCCATCTTAACCCAAGCTACCCATCTTCAACCCAAGCTACCCATCACACACAGTTACCCATTGCACAGATACTCATATTTTCACACTCACATACACTACTCACTCCGGGTGCACATCCATTCACCGCACCAACAACATCATCATCATCATCATCATCATCATCACCATCACCATCATCACCATCATTACCATCATCACCATCATCATCACCATCGCTGCCATGAGTGACGTACAGCCCACGCACCATGGTTACTGCCAGACGACTCTGGATGCCCTGCTCGTCATCGAGGCCTGTCTTGCGGGCAAACGAAAGCACATTCCGTGCCGCCCAACTGACCGATGCCGTCCAGGATTGATCCAGAGCGGCAACATCTTCGTCTACGAGGAGACGACCTCGGGCATCAAACGCTGGACCGACGGAAGACAATGGAGCCCGAGCCGCGTCTTCGGATCATTCCTCCTCTATCGGGAGCTTAGTCAACCCTTCCGAGCCGGAGAAAAGAAGAGGGCCAACAGACACGGAAGATTGCCTGACGACAACGGCGACCTGGGTGTTGGCAGCAGGGCTACAGCCGACGAGAGCCTGAGGGAATACGTCGGATCCTTGACGGATTCCTACCCGTTCCTAGAGAACGGGTTATTAAAACGAACAATTAGCATACATAACAACAAAGTGACTCACCATTTGGTGAGTTACTACACGGTAGATGATGCTAAGTACAGGCTGAGGCGGCCATCCGACGATCCTTATTTCAACAGGATGATGCCCCGACCGGAACTGTGGGCAGCAAAGGCTGTACTCAGCGATCCACTCGCTGACCAGCAGAAGGCTGCAAGACTGGCACATTGTGCCGGATACCCCCCCTCCGACACCAACGAGGGACCTGAGCAAGAGTCTCAGTATATGGAACCCCTGGTCCAATGGCAGCAACACCAGGCCCAGGGGCACCAGCAACTCCAGGCCCAAGGGCAGCAAACTCAGGTCATGCCTTTGCAGTACTCTCCCTGGGATGGAAATTACTATATGCACAGCTCCGGCAATAGAGCTGTGCATAATAGCGACAACTGGGAGGCCCGGTATCAGGTCACCCCCGCGGCCCAGGTCACTCCTGCTACCATGGCTCCGCGGCAGCAGCATCTGCAGCAGCTGCAGCTGCAACAACAGCAACCGCAGCAGCAGCAACCGTATCCCGACGACACGGCGCAATACTTTTTCCGGCAGTAAAGGAAGGCGTCGTGGGGGGACAGGGGCGGCACAGCGGGCAAGGGCGTTCACTCGAGTTGGTTTAGTGGGAGGTTTAGTGGGAGGCATAGTGGGAGGCATAGCGGGCATAGCGGGCATCGGCGTTCTTGGTTTGGGTTCATGGGGGGAGAGGAGGAAGGAAGCCCTCTGGGATGAGGCATTGAATTCAGGAAGGGGCGGTGGTGGAGACACTGTTGTACATAATCCGTACCCTTTCTACTGGGCTGTGCAGTAATCAACCGTCCATTGTACATCTTCCACGATCCCTGCTTTTGTGTGACTACTTCTTTACCAATTCATCACGTTCTTGGAGGGACGATACATTGGTGCACCATTCAGTAAGGTACCTAAGACCCGCCTGATTTCCTTCTGGCGCTCGACAACACAGCGTCTTCATTCTACTTTTCTTGACATTATTCTATTGCATCAGGATTACGTCGGCTCCCCAACCGATTCGTACCCATCTCTGAAGGATGGGTTATGTAAACGTACCATAAGAGTTCAGAACAGGACGGCCTGCTGAAACGTACAACCAGCGTTCAGTACAGGACGGTAGACCAACCTATGGTGAGCTACTACATGGTCGAGGACGCGAGGAACATGCTCAGATCACCCCACATATCGGAACTATAGGCTTCAAAGTTGGCAGGGCTACCGCCAACGAAAGCCTTAGAAAATACATCAGATCTTTAACTCACTCGTACCTATTCCTAGAGAGCGGGATCTTACACGATATGCTTATCGCTCGAACGAAGAAGTCTGGCAACATTATGCGTCAACAGCGCAACTTGTGTTTTTCTCGCGTCCGGAATCACCTCTATAGTCATACTCGGCATGACCACTACGAACAGCCCTCATGACGCACACGACGCACAGCCTGTGATTACTACATTGCCGTCCAATCGACGGAGTCCGCATCACACAAGGACACCCCTATGAAGATCAGCTCGGACGTACTCGGCGTTGATACGCATCGCTACACTTCTCGGGCTTGACTATCTAGTGTTCTTCCTTGTTCTTCACATTCTTCACCTACTAACGCCTAATGATGCCTCTTTGCGCAGAGCATGCCAACATCGTCGCGGAACATCCGCTCGAAGACCTGTTCGGCCGTAAAGCAGACCGCTTTTCCCCTGTTTTATCAGTAACAGTCAATCGTCTCCTCACTGATGTCAGCACTGTGACCGGTCTCCTCTCATCGCTCTCAGCTGCCAGCGCAGGGGAATCTTTCAGCATCCAAACATCCTCTCTATCAGACTCTCGATCGCTCTTTGCCACTAAGACGTAAGCGTCAGATCCCGCTGATTGCCCTCCACTCGATATTCCCACGAAACTACGGCATCTAGAAGAAAATGACGAAAAAGGCCGGCAAGACGTTATCACCAGCAGCCTTAGGGGCCTCGGTCATCTCTCCTGCTGCGTTTCAGCTTACGTTTGATAGCGGGGGAAATACATTCGGTCGAGGCCACGAAAGACAGCCGTGACTTGTATGGCGATATCCCTGCGGTCCCACACCTCTCACCAAGTCGCTTACTAAGTCGAGGGAAATCTTGGTCTTTAGAAAAGGTAACCAGCAGAGACCTGTATTGCGACACCATTACGGGCATACTCGTTTCTTTGTGGAGCGGAATACATCAGCTCTTCAACTAACTCGTACCTAGTCCTAGAGAACGGGTTCTTACGAAAAATAAGCAGTTATATTATTAAACGGTAACTCACCATTTGGTGACGAGAGATCCCATAAGTATGGTCTGCGAAGGTGCAAACGTAAGAAGACCCATGACACTGTGAGGAGTAGCTCGGAGCTGACTTTGGTTGCTCTAATGATCTGGGTTGATCTGATTGGAGCAACAAAGCGAGTGTACAACCAGGACAATTCAATTGGCGGGCGAGAGCGGCGTGCCAGAGAGCATTATCAAAAGTTCACAAGGGAATGGCGAGCTAAAAACTATAGGCGACGTAATGAACGTGCTCAGATCACTCCACATGTCAGAATTGTAGGCTTCGAAAGCTATCTTCGGCAATCCTCACGCTAAAAGACGAAGAATCAACAGAATCCGCCAGTTCACGATCCCCTCGCTGAGCAGCAGCAGACCGCGAGACTGGCCGTGTGTGCAACAATCCCCACATCAATCTATTATTCCACGCGGGCAGCCGACTCAGGCCCAGGCTATGCTGGCCTTGCAATCCCAATACACTCAACTTTATCTCCCACAAACCTCCTGCCTACCACCCGCCCATCTGGCCTGATTCTCGAGCGTTCCCCCGGCAATTACTCCACACGAGCAGGAGATTCAGTGTCAAGTACCAGAGCAAGCAAGAGATGGAGGAAGAAAGGAGGAGTGGTAAACTCGGATGCGAAGCTCGATTTTCATTCTTTTTAGGTGGGCACTGCCAACCTTTGTTTGAGTACGGTTTTGGCGAAACTTGGTTACAGTATCGTAAGCTTCTGGGCAGATATGTTCATACATGGTCGAAAAAACGACATTGAAAGCCCATCCTACGCTGAAGCCGTGCGTGATTGCCAAGACCATTAGCACTCTTCTGCCCATCGTGAAGAACCCTCCAAGGCTATCTTCGTGGCTTGAAGGACGATTGATCTGCAGGACAGTCAGGAAATTATGACATACGATTGGTGACATACATCATGAACAGTGTCGGGCATCCCAATACGTGGGCGGCAGCCGATCATGAAGCCATGGGATTCTTCGTTCTTTTCTTCCCAGAAACCCGTCACATCATCTTTTCCCCTCAATCTTCTGAATCATGCGCAAGGAAGGATTCGCTTCGCCAATTCCACTATCAGTACGCTCAGAGATCCTCGAACGGTGGTTCCCAAAGCCTTTCAATCAATCCGTCGTAACGGGCCGTTCCCGCGCAGCGTGGCACACATCTTTCGTCCTTCCTCCGCTCGGCCTGCTCCTGGACACTGGCCTTTATAGTCGATTCCCAAAGCCCCAAACACCGTTTTCTTGCCACTGGCCGCGCAGACCACACACTCTTCGCCTTTTCTTTTGTCAAGCACCAAGACCCTCCGGATGTCTACAGTCCTGCCGAGATGAAGCGCGTCTTTGAGGACATGACAGTGCTCAATGACGGCAATCTTGTAGACTCCACAGACGCCGTGATTCCAAGGCTTCGTCGATCTTGAAGCCCAACAACATACAAGGTCGGCTGAAGAGATGGCCTTTTCAGGCACGCGTGGTCTGAAGGACGGCAACACCGTACCCCCTCCGACGTCTCAGGGGCATCACAGTCCTGGCAGTCGCCTGCACCCACCCGGGGTCCCTGCGTAGGGTCATTAGCCCGGTAGGGCATCGTCGCAAGGCCAAATACAAAACTGTCTGGGGGGGTCGGCTGCCAGAGCTGCGTCAATCGGACGTGGACACCGCGCCGGATTGCCATGTTTTCCTGTCTGGAACACGACCTACGTGACTGAGGGATGACATACCCGTCGTCATCATGGAAGGCAGTTTATAGCACGAAGAGCACAGTTCAGGCAGATTGAGCAACACAAAATAGAGCGAGCTCGAGCTTGTGGTTCGTAAATGGCCTCTGACGACTTTTGTCCTGACTCAATTCAGTCCAAGATAGTCGGAGAGGGAAATTGGTAGCTTCTTTCATGACTTGCTGGATACGCTGCCGAATATTCTCATTTGGGCGGATCCAGGCCGTCTTTCGCCTACCGTGGAGCTTCAGTACATTTTTCCCTGCCACGTTTACTTCCAAGATTGCGCTTCACATCCCGCAAGCGAATAAGACATGCCTGCGCCAGGAGTTTCGCTGTCAATCTTGTTCGAGATCGGCTGGACAGAAATAACACCATCACACCAGCAACATGCACCCAACCACAAGTATTTTGGACTGCGACGCGCACTCCACTGAACAATGCGCTGTGCTTAAGTCGGTGGCAAGAATCTCGATTCCCAGTCTTTTTCCACAGCTTCGCGTCACTTGATGGGATTCTCCAAGGTTTAGTGACACAAATTGTCCTGACCAATGAGACCTGGGCGGCTTATGCCGCTGAGGAGGTGGAGTTCTGGGGAACGGCGTCAAAGGCTGTGCTGCGGGTGGTGTGATGACGGCCGATGTAGCGGCAGGTGGCCCAATTTTTTTCCTTCACAAATTTTTGAACTGGAGTGCTTAGCTAGAGAGAGCCGTTTTGCCCATCTCCTGCCGCTCACATGCTCATCGGCCCTGACATGGAAGCTCTGGTGCATGTTCATTTGTCTCCAGAGCAAACGCCATGTACAAGTGACGGGCATCTGCAGCATAATGGTCCTCTTGTGACAAACCTGCCATTAAAGGATGGGCTTGGCTTAGTTAATGTGAAGTTGAATGTTACCCACAGACGTCGCAAGTAGCAAGTCACAGAAAAATACATTGACGAGCAGCTCATTGTGTTTAAATTGTTGAGGATCAAGACCTTGCGGTCGAATTTCAAATATTCCCGAACTCTCGAACATCTACTCCTTTAATTGCACATTTTATAAGAATGCCGTGGTGACACAGCTGCTAATCGCCGCAGTGAATGGCATCTGCAGGCTGCTCAACATCGTCCATCCAAGTTCTCAAGCACCCTCAAGAGCCTGCAAGGCAGCAAATGCATACTCTTCAGCGTGGGCTCAAAGTCTCGAAAGGGAAAAGCCAGAAACGGAAGCAAAGCCATGAACACCTGGGTATAAGAATGCTCCAAAGGACAAAAGAAAACATGATAGGCTTCGTATTTGACGGCGTTGAAAGTTTTCTTGGCTAGATAGTTAGCCTTTACATGAAGTCATGAGCTACTTGAATGATCAAGTCACGAAACGTTGGCGCTTTTGCCTTGGAGCGCTTTTGAAGGACCGTGAGTCAGCAGATCTGCTTCCTCGAGGTAAAATGTTGGCTTCTCTCTTCGAAATTGATCGTGAAACATTCTAAGATAAGGACCAGGCATTTGCTGGCCCACATCGATTTTGATTTGGTCGTCTTTTCCGGTCCAAAGGTGGCGGATAAACGTCCCAAGACAGCCTGTCTCCGTCTGTGGAAAACCATTCGCCTCAGCACAGGGCAGCTCTCGGATGTGATCCGGATATCGATATCGGACATACGAGCCGAAGCCGCCCTGGTCGGTTGGCTGTCCAGGCCAATTTTTGCGAAACTCCTGGCAGCCGGGATAGGGACCGTCATCGTCAGGACATCTCCGCCAATCATCCAGGATTTGATGTGTCATCGGACTGTTCTGGGAGATGATGAAGCCGGTATTGAGATTGACCTTGCCGAACTTATCTTTGTTGAAGTCAGCATCAGGATCGAGAGCGAGAGCCATGGAATTGTTGTCCGGACGAAGTTGCCAATAGTTCAAAAGCCATTCAAAAGGCAAGTCCAGATTGTGGAAGATGGCATCTGAGTCGAGGTAGATGCACGCATCGTGTTCCTTCAAGATTTTCGAGATGACGATGGGCTTCTTCCATGACGCACGCCTGTCGCCAGGGTCCACAATGTTGACATAGTAGTACTTATAACCATGGATGCGAGCTGGGCAGCAAGGATCAGCATGAATGATACCTCAACGCATTCGCGAAATTGCCGTGGAATTCGGGGTAGCTTTCTTACCATAAACATAGTGATTTAGCATCCCGGCAGATAAACCATGTACTCCCACTGGACTGTCCCATGACATCGGCTCGGGACCAAATATTTCACCGCTGTTGTTGAAGTCGCGATTGTCGAGATCGATAATGCACAAATTCTCGCCCATGCGCTGCTGCCAGTAGGGTTGATCCGGTAATCTCCATTCAAATGCATTATGCGGCCTGTAGTTGGGCTCGTTGGGTGATATGGCAGGCTTGTACATGTTTTCGAGAAAGAATTGTCGCAGTTGCTCATCATTCGTGTCTTTGGGTGGGATCCCTGCTGCAGTGTGCGGTGCATGCAAGGTGGCGCCGCCAACGCTTTCGGCAGGTTGTGGCCATCTTTGAGAGGAAGAGATGGGCCTCGGCCTAAATGTTCGTCGTATCAATGCATCTATCAGCAAACTAAACCTTGCGGTTTCGATCAAGAAATCCACCCTGGGCTTTGCTCACCGAAACAATATGTCCCAAGTACCAAGATGCTTAAAGACGAGGCCAGCGAGGGTCGCAGCAAAGAAGATGGATCCCAGGAGAATGATGGTGCCTTTGGTCGAGCGCACCGAAGGACTGAGCATTGCGAAGGATGAGCGTGCGCTTTGCCCGAAAACAGCCTTAAGGAGTTTTGGAAAGCAGTGCTATGCGAGAGTGGGTGCCCTTTCAATGCAGGCACGGTGAACCAACATCAGGAAAGGGTCTCGAGCCGGTCGGAGGGCTCTTTGTTGGACAAGCCGGGGCTTCGTCTTAAGATGACTGAACGGCCGTGTCTGACGTGTGGATCAATGAATTGAAGGAAGAAAGGGCTTTGCGACGTCGCGAATGGTCACGTAGAACTCAGAAACGAAAGATTGCCAGAAACTTTACGAGCAATAGGTCATAGAAAGAACGTCAGTCGAAGTTGTTAAGGTAAGTAAATGAATGAAGGCAACGCTTTCGTGACCTCGCTTATGGCTAGCGACAACCGGCAGAATGAAGCGAGACAGGTGCAAGTGACAGTCAAAGGATTAAATGCAGTGACGTCGGGCGCGACACGGAAGGAAGGAGCCTTTCAGGGCAGGCGGAAACGAGTTGGAGGACTCGGCCCAGATAATTCCAAACAAGCCAAGCCATGACACGGAGCTTTGCACTAAATTAATGCCATCAGTGCGCTGGAAGGGAGAAACCATCAGCCTGCCGGTAGGAACACTTGCGTCTGGTTTGTCGTGATACGAGGGCTGCGGCGGGCGATTAACCGAAAATGCTGACGAGTTAAACCAGGAGCAGCCGCAACACCGAGGACCAAAAACGCCTGGTGGTGAATCCCTGCCCGTCTCCGAGCGTCCGACCATACGGAACACATGTCTACTCCATCCTGTGTGCGTACTTCTCGTACCAGCTTGCGTGGACATGGAGAGACCCGACAGCAATTCACAGAGGACGCGTGTTTTTGCAGGGGATGCAGGCTTGTGGCGTGGCGGCGTTTGCCCAAGCGTTGGACTAGCGCCAACTGATGATGGACACAGCCGATGTCCCGGTCAAAGACCTGGAGTGGCTCGGCTCAGGCTTTGCAGGCGGAACTTGCGGACGAACCCAATGCCCAGAACGCATGCATGCCACGGTCAAGTCCAAGCTTGCGTTGTGCGAATAAATACTACTGTTGCCCAGATCCTTGAGCAGCATCGAGCAACTATCGTGTCGCCGTCGGGCATTGGCAGATGAAAAGCCACACGCCAGTCGCCCTTGAACGCTCTCGACGGGGCATGTCCATCCCCACAAAAGCTGAAAGATGACGAGTCCCGCCCGTGAGCGTGGCGTGGATGAAATGCTCGAGGTGCAGAGTCCTGTCCATCTTTCTCGTCAGTGCAGAAGCGCATTTGGGGTCCATGTGGCGCAATCCGCACGCTTTGCCGGCTGCTTCCTGTGCGACGGCTCGTTGGAAGCAGACAAATCCGTGTCTCTGATGCAGTGTCTCGAACTCCACTCCTACTTCCCGCTCTATTGTCTCTCCCGATGCGTCGGGCGAGAAGGTAGCGCTCCCCAGTCATGACATTTTCTGCTAATCCTAAAAATGATAGGATTCATTTCTCATTACAAGCTGTCAAGTTGTCAAACGTCGCTGCGACATGAACCTCGAGCTTGGCCATCGAACCAGGTGCCGATGATCAACGGGCAAAGCAGCCTACTTTACTCATCCGGCGCTAAGGGAAATGACGCGGCAGCAAGCACGCGTGACCACCACACACACATACGATCTCCCTTTCCAAGTGCATCGGTGCTGGCGACACAAAGTGATTGCTGTGGAGAACACAGACTCATCATCACTTGCAAGGCCCATCCAGCTGCTATGTATTTTGTTCTGACGTCATAGAATCGCCGTCTACTGCGACCAAAGTCGCAGGCATCTTGAGCAATCAGTCAGACTATGTGTCAGCCATCGGCTGCACACGTACAATGTACAATCATCAGGCGCAATATGTTCATGGATCGACATCGCGCAGGGCGAGAAGATGAAGAGAAGTTGAAAAGGTAAAATCGGTGCCCCCCTCGAACGTGACGAGATGGACGGGATTTATCTGGGTACTTCCGCCAATGTCTAGCCAAAAAGGGCCCCGCAAATCTCGAAAACCTTTTGACGAAACTGACGAACGGCGACGCCAAAGGCTTTTGCTTGGGATTGAATCGGAGCGATTTCACTGCATCAAGTCCCTGAAACCACGGTAGTGCAAAGGACTGTCCACAAGCCATCATGAGAGGTTGTTAGCTTCGCCAACGTGGAGCTTGGCCTGGGTGGTTGCACGCTGGCTTCCGGTTAGCAAGTACAACAGTGACATGTCGCCATCTCTTCCCGTATCATCTTCAACTTTCCTTCCGCGAGTTTCGCTCGACTTCGCGTGTTAGCTAGTACTGTGCAGTGGCTCGACTTATTCGCTGCTCAAGTCGCTGGACTAGTCCCCATTCCGGTGGAGGGGTTTGAGTTGGACACGACGGTGCACGGGTGCAGTAAAATCGAAGTCCTCAAGTACGTCTCTACATGCACTGGCGAAAACTCCCAGCGGTCATTTTCATCAGCTGGAACAGGCGCAGTTGGCTCATTTTGCTAACTTTGACGGCAGGCCACGGCGGCTTCCGTCTCTGCCTGCAACCCGTCGCGATCTCGTTTCCAAGCCCCCGTTTTCTGTGCTTTGCGGGCTTCCACAGCAGGCTGCATTCAGCAGCTGCGCGATTAATGCATTGTGCAAAGACTGGCATCAAGACGGGATGCACGGATGGTGCGCTACGGCGTGAGAGAAGACTTGGAGGAGCGAGCTGGCCCGACTCGAGGACGACCTTTGTCCTTGACTACAGCTCCCCTGACCTCGACACGAACCCTTCGCAATGCTGAAATGCCGCAAGTCTCGTATCGGCTGCCTTCAAGGTACTCGTGCTCAGCAAGAGCTGCAAGCGCGATCATACCAGCCTCCAGTACCAGTCTCCGTTACAGGTCGTGAGAAATCAGCACACTCTGAGGCAGCAGCAGACACAAGGACACAATCATTGCTCCCAGGGCCACTCGCCCCGGGAACATCCCAAAAGAATACACTTGCGCAGTCGGGCCTGGACTGACAATACGCAAGACAAGTCCGGTAGGTGACGGGAAGAGGCACTTCGACCAGAAACTTGGATTGACAACGCGACTGGACGTTATACTTGTAGTTGCATCTTTTTGGCGCGAGACCTACGTCGCATGAACGGTCGTAGAAGACGCCGCTGTCCGTGATCGGTCGCGACAGATCGGCACACTGCGACGCATTGGCTGTATATAGATGGCAACCATTGCTGGAAGGGGACCCCTCATTCCAAAAGAAAATGCTCGCGCAGTTTTCCTGAACCTGGCAGTATGCCACGCAATCTTTGATGCTGACACCGGCGACACTGGCCCGTCCCTCTCCTTGCGCAAGCAGCATTGCGATATGATGATTCTTATCGCACTGCTGCAACACGCTGTACTTGTGATTGCACTTTGCTGGAGGCCCTACGACGCAACCCCGGTCGAACCAGCCCGCTGTGCCGGCACTGACGCTCAAGGGCTTGGATGTGTCAGTGATTGCTTAGGGTTAGGGTTTATGAATACAGGTGGCACCCGTTGTTAGGGTAAGAATCGATGTTCCAAAAAAAGATGCCAGCGCAGTCGCTTCTGCCCGTGCAATTCGACATGCAGTCCTGCACACTGATCGGGGCGTTGAAGGTGCCGAGCTGTTTGGTTTGGTCACATCCTGGAACGACGTCGAACTTGAAATCGCAACTGGTGCAGGCGTCAGCAGGCAAACAAAAGGTCGGCTTGATGCACGCACCGAGGAGGCGTTGCTCTGGTGCTCAGTTCGCGCCGTTGGACTTTTGTAGCGAAACCGAAGCTACTGCATAAAATTGTCAGGCCGGCAAAGATATGTACGAGCAAACGAGACATCTTCCACGAGGACTAGGCACTCTTGCGCGTAAAGCTCACATATGATGGCGTGTCCGAAGCATCCAAGTTGGAGCGAAGAAGCCGGTACATATAGTTTATGACCTTCACCCGGGATAATGGCCTTTCAAATCTAGCAAATATGCGCCTAGAACATTGCTGGGACTATCATGGCCAGCGCCGACGAGGTTCCAGACCATGCCGGGTGGATGAAGATGGGTACTACGGAGCATAATCCGTGTCCTTCCTGCATATCTGCCACTGCAGGGTTCTGGTCGTACAGGGCTGACTCTACGAGGTTGCAGCCAGATCCATTTTCAGCAATGAATGGCATGTATGCCTGGTGTCGCGGCCGTGGCCTGCATTTGAGCTGAACGGGCGACCGGCCGAGACCTCAATAGTCAGGTATTTCAGCTTCCATCTCGTCAGCCGTCTCGCCCTGCTTGCTGCGATGCGGCCATTTTCGTGATACCGTGGACCCGATAGAGCTGAGCATCTTCCCGCAGCGCGTTGGCCTTTGCGGTCCAGACCTGTCAAGCCGGACGGTCGGTGCGACGTGACGGCCATGCGGCTCGACGTGACTATGACTATGAGCTGTTTCGGGGCACACACGGCTGCGCGAAAGGCCACAGGGACATGAGAGTCCAAGAATCAGTGACCTCAAAGTGGAAATCAGCCTTTACATCCAATCACGTCAATGTTGCATTCTCTCATTGACAGAACCCCGGCTCTCGATTTTGCGACGCTGTGGACTATCGTTATTTTGCTTCGGCTGCCGCCGAAGTCATAGACGACGATTCTCGGAACACCCAAGCTCCGTAGCGTGATATATTCGTACGTACAACGTGAGCGACAATGGCTGGCCGCGATGACAACAAAGATTGAGATAGCTGTTCCGTGGAGTCCTGCGTCACAATAATTATTGCCGCCGCAACTGGCTCAAAAGTCTCATTTCTATCCTGTGACGGCGACAGTCTTCACAAGCCAGCATGTGACAGCGTTTACATGAGAGAATATACTTCCGATGTCCTGAGCTATCACAATTGCATTCTGCAGCTGGCTCTTGAGGTCATTGAAGCCAAGCGCAAAGTCTGGCGGACATTCAGCTGACCATTTGCCGCATTCTGGTTGTCGCTGGGAGTCGATCTCTTCAAGCTGAAGCTGCAGAGCGAGGGTGCAATCGTCACGGTATGAGAAAGGGTTGGAAGCCCCTTGCGTCCTGTTCTAGGCTCTGCCAAAGTTACCAGAGACATGTCGGAGGCGCTCCAGTCTTACATTCTACCTGGATGGGGGGGGGAAGAAGAAAACAAATTGCAAAGTACCAGCATGTATTAAATACGTCGACAAGCACGTGCCGTAAGTCTGAACGCATTTGCGCGTACCTGAGAATACATGATCCGGTTCATACTGAGGCTTTTGTCCCCGTGGTACTCTATCCAACCTCATCACACTGCAGCATCACATGGCTGGCTCAGAGCGTGAGTGAAAGAATTGCCGTCTGGCTGCCGGACGGGGTCTTGTTCTCACCTCAAGCAGTTGTTCAAAGCGTTCCGGGATGGAAGCGATTGCCCCTGACATCTGTCATTGTCCAGCAGCAATGGAACGAGGTTTGCCTTGGAGAACCCAGATTCTCCATCACCTGCGTAGTGCAATGGTCCGTCCTCCACCTCGCTTCCAGTTTGTACGTGCAGAGGAAATTTTTAGGCGAAAAGTATTTGTGATCGCCGAGGTACTCTTTCTTCGTCACTCTCGTTCCAGCCGCTTACTTCGACCCTTAGTGCAACAGAGCATCAGTGATCGCAGAAAACGGACCGTCTCAGTCGTTTACTTGGTAATCGACCTGACCTAAGGCTCAAGACCGTCGGCCGAGATTCTATATTTTCAAGGTCGGACAGGCGCGTCATGTGGCTATGTGAATGTGTCGGAGGCCCGAAGTCAATCCCAAATTGCATGCTGTCAAAGAAGTCCTGTGTCTGAAGTCGTTAGAGCGTGTTCACGAGTCATCAACCAGGAAGCCGCTGGACAGCTGCCAAGACAAACAGAGCACTGATATGATGTTTTATTCAATTACTCTGCGCCTCAATGCGCCGACACCAATCCCGCCCCTGAGCAACTTGATGCGCACACAGCCGCGGTTCCAAAAAGATGCTGGCGAGTGCCGCTATGCAGATGCCGCCGCTGTCGCTGACGGTAGTTGCACTCAAGCTGAATTCGCGCTCGTCCGCGGGGACATTTTCCATAATCTCAGCAAAGCAATTGACATATACCGCGCCGCCTAGCAGGCCTTCCCAGAACACAATGATAAACACAATGTAAACGGACGGGATGAAGACAAATAGGCTCTGCAGCGTGAGCAGAATCAGGTTGGCTACTTGTAGAAAAGAGGGAAGGTATAATCGGCGAATGCGGACGAAGGGAGTAGACGACCGAGAAATGAATACGCCGAGCTGGTACAGAAAGCCATAAAAGGGATAAAAATCACGAAAAGCGCTGAAAGGAGAAGACTCAATTGGAAATAGCAATGTTGGCGAGACGCCTTGATTGATGGTGTACTCGGCCACGTAAACGAGCAGGAGCGGAGCCATGTAAGGTATAAATAGCGACTTGGCACGCCGCAAGTTGACTTTGAATGAGTTTTGCGTCTCCCGGTTGTGTGAGCTTGCATTGCAAACGCGAGTCAGAGCAGGTGCCAAGAGCGCGGATGCTGCCGCGCCTCTTGACATGTCGTCGGCTTCACGGTCGGCAAGATCGCGATCCGGCACGGTCTCGTACACCTTCACTTGAGATGAAAGCCGCATCGGACCATGCGGCAGCACGTAGAAGAAGCTCACGAACATGACAGCGGGCAGGCAAGCAGAGAAAAGCAAGCTGCTCTTGACGCTGAATTGCCACCACTCCGTCAAAACAACGTATAGACCAGCGCCAACGAGACCAGCAGCTCCAGTACCTGAGCCCCAGCCCACGATACTGATGTGTCCGTAGTAGTGGGACAGTCCGAGGAAGCTCAACTCGCCTCCTCCGCTGCTGAGACTCGCCAGTGCGACCCCAATCATTTTGACAGCAACGGATCTCGACGGTGGTGTCAGAGCAACCAGCAGCATGCCGCTCGCCGATAAGGCAATGAAACTGAGCACTCGCACCCGGTATGGCACACGATGGATGAAGTATGGAGCAACGAGCTTGGCGAAGAAGGATGGCAACACGTCGGCGAGGAGAACGACTCCTTTGGGTACAGCCGATCCGACTAGATCTTGCGCCGCTGAAAGGATAATGACGTAGAGAACATTGTTGATCAAACCTGAGGCGATTCTCGCAAGATTAGTTTGCCATTGTATCATGCCAGACAGCGCGTAGTTCCAGAGAGGAGGTTGGCATGGAAGTGAGCGCACCGAGGAGCCAAAAGGCGATGATGATGTTGGTGTCGGCATGTCGAAACAGTGCGACCAGCTTGGCCCGATACGCGGACCAGGACGACGCGGGGGAGCCAGGGAGCGGCAGACGGCCCGGAGCCGAAAGAGTCGTCGCTCGTCCCGTCATCGTGAGGCTTTCTTGGCGGAGCGTGCGGCCCTGACCGTCGACGAAGCCAGCATGGCCGGGCGTAGGGCACGCGAGGGGCAGGATGTGGTCGTTGGACGTTGGTGAGATTCCACTTTCAGCGGTCGCGCCTGCCAATGTTTGCGACCCCCACCTCGCACGTGGTAAGCTGTATCACCTGCGAAACAGAAACCGCAGAGTCAAGGAAGTCTGGCGACTTGCCTAAATCGCACGAGAAGACATGCAGATGCCAATTGGCTTGTCGATTTTCATTAACAAACAAGGCTACAGGGTCAAAAGCCTCAGACGAGTCGAGACTGCATTCCGTCCTCTTGCACCAAGGCACGATACCAGATGCATTGGGCTAATTTGGCACGCCACGACACGCTTGGTCTAGCACCACTCCTCAGGAAATAGGGCGCGGTCGACAGGTTGAGATATATACATTTTCTAGGCAAGTTATCCTTCAAAGATGTCAACAAGGCTCCGGATGTGCTGGACCATCTCATGATTGATTGCAGGCAAAAACGGCACAATAACAAATCTTCTTCGACTCGAAGTAGAGCGGCAATCTGGCCCGCGGACAAAGAAGCAGATCAAATCATGTCGCTTTGAGGACTAACAATACATGCATACACTTGATGTATCTACACCATCCGACCACTCAACAAACCGCTCCCAAGCTTGTCCGGTGCGATCAATGACGTGGGTCAACGAGTGATGGCCAACCAAGAGCTTCCAAAGCATGTTGGCGTGGCTGAGCGTCAATCGTTCCAAGTGCGTAGATCAGCCTCGGCATTCAGAGGTCTGACGTGACCCTCGTTGTCTCATGTTCAGATCCTCAGAATCCGGATATCGCGAGGTCCACCTATGCAGGAAAAGCGCCGTGCAGTGCACACCGATTGCACGCCCTACTCAAGGACTAGGATGAAAGAAAATTAGGTCTTTTCGCGGTCAAATGGAAGTCGGTGCATTCCTAGCTTCCAAAGGGTGGCAATCATTTGCTTCTTTCTCTGACCGCTTGACCCAGGTCGATCTGCAAGTTACCCATCCAATGTCGCCGTCGATGTCCCTGATCGGGCCACCATTTATCATCCTGATCGGGCCACCAGTTCTCCTGGGCTTGATTCCCGTGAAGGCTAATCTGTTGTTGGTCCCAGCAGGAATTCCACTCAAGACACGCTTCGTGGAAAGCTCTTTAATTCGACGACAGAGTGAAAAGCCTCGACGACCCTCCAATGCCGCCAGATACGCTCCAAGGCCAGCTACATGGGCAGATGCCATGGAAGTACCAGATTTGATCCCCTAGTATCCATATCAGCGTTTGAGAGCCGCACGGAGGACTCGTTGGAACTACTTACTGCCCGCCCACCGGGAAGTGCAGACTTGACCTGAACTCCCGGAGCGAAGACTGCCACCGATCTGCCATAGTTGGAACTCCTGGCACGCCAGTCTCTGAACGTGGACGAACCAACGGTACAAACGGCTGGTTCGGCGGCCGGCGATTGCCAAGACGCCGGTATGTTTTGGTTGCCTGCCGAGGCAACAACAAAGACGCCTTTGTCGACCAGTTTTCTTGCCGCCAGGTTCGTGGCTTTGGAGACCGCGTAGCCCAGGCTGAGATTGACGATGGTGCCTTTCGGGCACTTTCGCTTTCTGCGGTCTTTGTCTACAAAGTCTAGGCCCGCAATGACCCTTGAGGCTGTTGCACAGCCCGCATTGTCCAAAACCTTGACCCCGTATATTTTGGTTTTTTTGGCAACTCCGTACCTGAACCCGCCCACGGTCCCGGCAACATGAGTGCCGTGGCCGTCACCGTCCGTCTTTTCTCCTTTGACGAAGCTCACCAGCTGCCTGGCTCGCCCTTGAAAGTCCTACATCAAGTCACATATTTAGCGAGAAAATCACTGGTGATGGAATTTGTCTCCATTTTGAGTTATTCTCATCCATCTATTCGCTCCACGAGTATTGAGAGAAGTCACTCACACGATGACTGTCGTCGATACCGGTATCGAGTACATATACGCAAGTACCTTCCCCGGCGCGGGGATGATACCGAAAATTGGCGAAACCTCTTCTCCTGTGTCCAATACGGGCCAGGCCCCAAGGTGCATTCAACTCAACCCTCTTCGCTACGACGTGCGCGACGGCGGCCTTGTCAGGCTCGATGTATTCGATCTAGAGCGAGTAAAGAAATGCTTCAGTGTTTGGAATCGATTGTGTGAGCGCAGTAGCGAAACGGGGTGGACCGAGCAGTGGCCAAGAGCCGGCAGAAGTAGCGAATGGATGACAGAAAGGGCCCATACATATCTGTCATATCGGAGGAGCTTGGCGAGATCCTCGCTGTCTAGAGTCGCTGAAAATCCCTTGATGAGCTGATTATACACGAAATGAGCCTCTCTGGGCAGGCTTTTGACAACCTCCGTGACCTTCGACATAGCCACGGTGTCCCGGAATGTGATGATATATCGTTTCTCTTCGCATATGCAGTCCCGGTCTACTCCATTACTGAGAATGATGGGCTTGCATACTTTGGCACAAAGCACAACCTGCAACAGTAGCAGAAGGTGAAGCAGTATCATGCTCGCGAATAAGGCCATACCGAGATTACGAGGCGAAAGTGCTCAGAGCTCAAACCAGGAATACACGGCGAAATCGAGGTCTATTCATTATTAACACTCACGCTGAGTGATCTTTATCTTCCCATTCTTTTGTGTCCAGAGGCTGATATGAAGAGCATTCGGAACAATGTGGTGAAAAATGGCCTCAGAGTGGGATGCATCGATGCTACCTGGACAGCCTACCGCGGGAACGTAGCCATAGCGGGCTAAACTGATCACAGACTCACGAGCCGGTCGCATACGTATCTTGACTTTGACAAGCTGTGCAGGGCATGTCGAAGGCCACCAGTGCCGAACAGAATACTCCCTTCGCCAATCTGTAGGGCATCCACAAACCGATACAATCGAGCATGCTGTCCGACACTCTATTACGTAACTGTTGAGAAATAGGCGTCAGTGAACGGTTCGAAAATTCCATTGCACAAAGGACGATCATCGTTAAGCTTGCAATCGATGCTACCATCATCATGACTCACTGTTGCTCAACGCTCACCGGGTCAGCAAACGGGAGAAGATGGGATCACCACCTTCTGTGGCTCTGTCTTGCAACCAGTTATTCACATCATCGCCCGCCGCCCTCCTTGCCCTCCTTGCCCTCAATCTCTCTTGGCGCAATGGTCCATGTAGCGTCGGTCGTAGTACCGATCGGTCACAACTCCATTTCTGGCAAGAAGGGAATGGGCCGCTTCAGAGGTTCTGTTGACAGTTGAAGCGGTCTGCGATTCTCAACACTTATGTCGGCTTCAAGAATCGCGTTGAAGCTGACGACCATCGGCATGCCCCTTTCCGTCCGGAGCTCTCGCCGTCATCAACATCCTGACGCAGGCTGTCTGACGAACGAGAAGGTTCACGACGGGTCAAGTTGCGAGAGAAAGAAACATTTGACTTCCGGTCAGAAGAACATGCTTGCCGTAGCAAGACTTAGAAACCACCTCTTGTTCCTGCGATCTCATCCTCGTGAGGGCCTGTCCGGTGGCCTCCGGGAAAACCACTTCGCAGCCAATCCTATTACGACCAAATCGCCATGGAACGATGTCCCATGTTCGACCAAGATGTTGATTTACGTCAGCATGGACACAAGTGAAGACAAGACAGGAAAAGGGGATGGGACCTGATTGCGCTATACGCAAGGCGGTAATCAGCTCGCAGTCGCCCCTTTCAGAAATGGGGTCGAGTCTTTGACCTTACTCGTGTCATGCAGAACCGAGAATAGCAAGCCGGGAACTTCATGCGGAGCAAACCATAGTATGTGAGACGTTTTGCCTCGGGGCCTCGTCGATCATGACAGACATCTGCAACTCTGCCTGTCCTCCGCACGGAACCATTCGGAGAGAAGCCCAAAAAAGAGTGTCGGGAGGAGACCATGATCTCAGTGCCCGCGCCAGAACGCATTCCAATGCTCATTGTATGCCAAGACTTCACTGCGAACCTGTGCGGCTACCATCGCGAGCAGACTCGGTAGTATTGGTGCGATGCGCGCTGCCTTGGCCAGCAGTAACTACGGCAAATTTGTATCGCTTTCTCCTTCGCAGGAAGATTTGAAGTACGAGTCGGGCTACACCGAGCCGCAAGATGGGTACTCAAACTTGACAACAGAGTGTTGCCCAGGAGAGGTGGCGTGATTGTGCTGTTGGAAACGGCTACGCATCACGGCCGTCGCTCTAATACATGCGGATACTGGAGAGGCAAATATTACTAGACCATAATTGGTTGGTCGTGAAACAACCCAATCGCTATGATCAGGGTCTGTTATAACCGACCTGTCACGGCCATGACTGTTGAGATCTCTCATAAGAAGTGACCGTATCGCCTCAGCGCTGATCTCGGAATCATGAGGCAGGACGAAGCGACTCGGCAATTCAAGTCTATGGCGCGTGGCGTCATAATGGCAACGTCCTCCCTGCTGTGGTCTGCAGGTTAAACATGACGGTTGACGGCGTCAACGGCATGACGCGGGCTTGATCGTCCGAAAACCGAGCCGAGAGGGTCCCTGAGAAGACGTCCTTGTCGTCAACAGTGTTGAAGTCCACGTAGACCGGCAGTGCAAATCTGGCCCAGTATGCTTCCCATTTGTTCTTTTAAACCGCCCAAGTCAATCCGATACCAGGGAACATATCTCACCCTCACTGCGGTGGTGCCCCATCGTATCATCACCTGGATCAACGAAGACGGACGAGCAACCTGCAAACACATCGGCCTCCTCATTACACTGACAAGGCCTCACCACATTTCTGACTATCACTCTCCTGGCCTCCACCACAAATCCTCGTCCGCAGTCATATCCGGCCTACTCTTTGGAGTATGATAGTTATTATCCATGTGTAACGATCGTCCCGGCCCATATGGCTCTGGCTCTCAATATCGTATTACCCTGCGCGGCGTGACGATTCAACTTGCCAAAGCGCCTTACAACGCACTCTCGCTCGGTCGACGCCATTGTTGTTCTGGCACGCGCGGGCATCAATTCTGTCCCGGCCTTCCATAGAGTCGCCCCCCCTTCGTAGTGCTCCCCACGTGTTTATTTCGACAATATGCTTGGGTCCATCGTAAGAGAGCCAGCATTTTCATCAGCTTTTGGCGTCCAGATAGCCTCCGCCCTGGAGTCTTTGTAGAAGGCTGTCTCTTGCTCCGCAGTGGTTCCTGCATGCAGGTTGAGATCGTCGCGAGCCTAAATGTTTCAGGCAGGCACAGAAGATTGAGCACGCCCTGTCATCAATCGTGTCACCTTGATCAAAATGACGCCTGACATTGGAGATGAGCGAACTCCATATCTGACTTTGACACCGTCGAATTTTGGTTCACGAGCGAATTGATGCCGCATCAGGGTCCTGAGCATGAGTCTAGTCTTCGCCTGGTGAAGTCGAAGTCCTCTTCAACGAACTGTGCAAACACATTGTAATCAGTCATGCGAGCATCCGTGCTTGGACTTGTTAGATGCACAGATTGATTGCGAGGGACGTGTGCTTGAAGCTTGTAGAAACACTAGCATGTTGCATTGGGCTGTCTCGTCTGAAGTCAAGATGGTCCAGTGCCTCTGTGGCATATTGCTGGTTTACTACTGCATGCTCCTATTCTGACGACAGGGTCCACGTTATGAGCAACATATGTCAAGTTTCATGACCTCGTCATGATCTTGCAAGATGAGGAAATTTGTGGCACGTCGCCAGCTGCCACTGGTTGGTTCCGTGAACCTGCTTCAGATCTTCTACTCTGAAGTAACATGGCTAAACAATCGCGAGTATTCCGTCATAGCATTCGCTTCTGATACAAGCCACATCTATCATGATCAATTGCATCTTGCGGATCATGTCCAGTTTGCGTAAAAGTCGTATTGCTGCAATGTCATCGTCGTCGCAAGCGAGTCGTGGCAGCACATCCCGAAGCTTGCACTGTCGTCGGCAAAACAGCGGGGCACGCAGACTGCACCTCCCCATCTTGCACCTCGCATCACCACTCTCATCGCCCTCACAACCAAGTACACACATCCACGCCCCAACCATGGCCGGTGCAGAAAACGACACCTCCTCGACCTCATCATGTCCAGTCGACCCCAAAACGCGCGACACATGGCTCGCGCAATCCCACGCCGCACCCCCAGCCACCCCTCCCCCATCATGGACGCAAACCCTCTCGGCCTACCTCCCATGGTCACGACCATCTTCACCACCACAGCCCTCCCAACCGCTCGCGACCGACCGCGTCATCTCAACAATCCCCCGCTCAGTCACCATGGCATCCTGCCCTGTCGACCACGGCTCCTCGGCCAACTCCGAGGCCGAGAGCGGCCTCTCCCCCTCCGGCCACTGGGTATATCCCTCCGAAAAGATGTTCTTCGACGCCATGAAGCGCAAAGGCTACGAAGCCCGCGCCACCGACATGAAGACGGTCGTGCCCATCCACAACGCCGTCAACGAACGCGCCTGGGCGCACATCAAAGACTGGGAAGCCCCCTACGGAGGCGGGCCCAAGCTCGTATCGTTCGGGAACAAGAGCGATAGGATGACGCCGACGGCGCGCGTCAACACCCTGTTGGGGTACACGGCGCCGTTTGATCGGCATGATTGGGTGATTGATCGGTCTGGCACGCGCGTGGAGTACGTGATTGATTTTTATGCCGGGCGGGCAGGCAAGGGGGCCAAGGGCGGGCCGAGCTTTTATTTGGATGTGAGGCCCAAGTTGAATACGTGGGAGGGTGTCAAGATGCGGGTGATGAGGTGGACGGGCTTGGCGTGACGAGGGGGGGGCGAGGGACGAAGAGATGTACATTATGGGCATTGCGATACCAAGCGTTCTGTAGTTTGCGTGGTGTTTGAGCTCGTGAAGGGATGCATCGGTCGGGTGCAACTGGGTATATTATGGTGGGCTGCATTGCATCTGAAGGTTTCTCCCCCAGGGGGGGTAGGACTGGGTATAATTTTTTTTCTTTTTTGTATCTGCGTCCCGGCTGCCCATGGGGGATACGGGACACAACTGTGTATAGAAATGGTTCTTCTTCGTGCGATAGGAGATCATATTCATCTTTTTACTCATAGCGATGCAGGTCCAAACTCTGCTGCATGATTCATCATCAGCGGTCCACGAAAGTTGGCTTCCAGGATGTGCAGTTCTCTACTGGTCTTTGTTCTCGATGGCCTGGATGCGGAGGCGAATAGGGGCAGCCGTCTCGAATGCCTGCGTCTTCAGATTCCACCCTCGCTTCGCCATCTGCTTCCAGAGCGCCTCGTCCTCGGCGTGTCGGCCCTTCGACTCGGTCGACACAGCGTGATCGTGCACGCAATTCTTCTTCATCCACCAAGCGTCGGCCACGGCGTGGAACCAGGCAAGGATGGCGTGCTCCGGACGACTCCCTGCCCAAAGGAATATCTTGATCTTGCCCAACCGGCTGCCGCGAGGCGAAGTGATGAAGGCCGTGTGATTGGGTCCGTCGACGACATCGACCGTGTCGTTGGGACCGTGCGCCCCGGCCTGCTTGTAAGTCGCGGCAAACGACACGTCAGCAACCCTGACATTGTCCTTGTTGTGCACAAACGGGAACCAGAGGACAATGTTTTCGCGCTTCGCTACCTCCTCGGGGGATAGAACGACGCCTGACCGCAGGTATTCGCGGAACAGGATCGTGGCCCTCTGCCGGTTCAGAGTATCCATGCAGACGCTCCGCACGCCGAGGTAGTTCATCCACAGGTGCGCAAAGACCAGGGCAACCATCAAGCAGACGACGCTGCGGTGGTCCTGCACCACCTTGACCACGAGAGTGCCGACCAGAAGGCCGACCAGTCCTATAGCCGTCTCCTGACTGGCCTCCTTGGCGTTGAGCTCGGCGAGATTGTCGTGCTTGGCAAAGTGCATGCTCAAGGCGGCTTTGCTCGCCCCGGCGGCCACGCCACAGAGCGCCCGCAAGGCTTCCCCGACGGCCAGCGCGACGACTTTGCCTGGGGCACCGAAGAACGGGCTGTACAGCTCGAGGAAGAAGGCGGTGTCATTGAAGATATCGGCAAGGAAGCGATATTTCTTGGCGTCGGGCTCGATGCGCAGTCCGAACCGCTGAGCAAAGATGATGGTGGCGATGCGAGACAAGGCGTCCTTCAGGATGGTGATGAGCATGGCGAATGTCGCCGACGAGTTGGCGTCCCCCACGCCCAGGCCCTGGAGCAGAGCTCGATTGGCGAGCAGCGATGTGATGGTGGAGAAGAAGGCTTGCAGCGAATCATACATCTGGTAGGCGAGGTAATCGCCAGAAACAGAGTATGGGTATCCCACGGGAAGAAAAGCATCAAATACCATTTTCTTCCATTCTTGCGCTGAATTTCTCAAGAAGCCCTTGCTGCCGTCCTTGGAATAGAGCTGGATCGATTCATCAGCAGATGAGTCGGATGGCCTGTCAAAGGCGTTGAGAGGAGGAGAAACGGAAGAGGATTCAGACTTGGGCATACAACGATGGAAGCGTCAAACGGGCGATGAAGCCATCGACGCTGGACATTGCCCGAAATGTCGAGCTCCGCAATCTCAACGTCGTGGCCCTGCTTGATCAATTCGGCGATTCCTTGGGCCCGGGGCCGGGCAGCCGACTCACCCTTCGAGGCGGACGACGTATCCATGAGATGCTGCGCGTTTCCCATAGTTGAGGGCTCGACGGCCGATCTGCAGCGTCGCGTGACCCACAAACAATGGTGCGTGCATGTGTCCGGAGAATCGAGTAAGTCTTGATGAAGAGGATCTGACTCGGACCTAAGAGGGAAGCAAGAGTGAGAGGGAAAGGTGAGGGAAGAAAAACAAGTACGGGAGGAGAGGTTTTGCTGGTTTGCGAAACGAGAGCGTGCGCTGGGCCAAGGTCCAAGGAGGGAGCCTGGTGAGGTGGCTGCCAGCTGCTGCAGCCGGCCGAGTTGTTGCACGGCAGGCCAAAGTGTTGGAGGGGGTGAATGGACAACCGCCAGAATCTTGATGCCGCAGCGTCACTGCTAAATCATTATTTCCCACTTTTCAAATGGCATCATGTTCTATTTTCCTTTTCAAATGGCATCATGTTCTATTTTCCACTTTTTGATGAATGGCGTCAAGTTCCATCTTCATGTCCCAATGCCTACTGGCATCATCGCAGACTGCATCTTCGTTTCTTGCACAATCTTGACCTGTGCACCTCTCTCTAACGTCTCACGGGCTGATCGTCTTCAGTCTCCAGGAAGTCGTCCGTCTCTTTAGGGCCCTCACCAACAGCAGTCATGATGACCCTGCTGACCCCCTCTTTGAGCGTACTGGCGATGCCCTCGTCCAACTTCGCAGCAGGGCTGGTCCCGGCGGCACTCGCATTCCACCCTTCCACACCACTGAGGATGCCTGCAAACGCACCCAAAACAGCAGACTTGTGCTCTTCCAGGTAGTACACGACGCAGTTCGGCCCAGCATCAAAGGTGTACGCGGCGATCAACTTGCCGGCATGTGCGTTGACGGCCTCGATAGCTCGGACAGCAGCCCGCGACGTGTCGTTCATGTAGAAGATGGGCGGATACGTGTCAGCGCAGCAGGCATGGAAAGAGTTGGAATCGCGCATCGTGACTTCGGCGAATTGATCAAAGTCTCTGGTCCTGATGGCCTCCTCCATCAGGCGCATGTTCTCGGGCACGACGTGCGTGAGTCGGCGCTCAAAGAGACCCGATGTTGCCACGGTTTGTTGCATACCCGACGTGGAGGACACGCCCTTCTTCGCGGCGCTGGCCACGAGGATCAGCGCTCGCATGTCAGGCCAGTGCGAACGCGGCGCTACCAGGTCGGCTTTGGAGTCGCTGCCATCATCTTTTGCGCCCATTCTCCAGGCGACGTAGCCGCCGAACAAGCTGCGACAGGCCGAGCCGGACCCCTGCCTAGCAATGATGGAAAGTTCTGACGGCGTGTCCTGGTCCTGGAGCTCGTATAGATCCTGGAGCTCGTATAGATTCGCAATCGCTTGCACCAGAGCCGCGAAGCCGGCCGCTGAAGACGCCAGGCCAGCGGCAGTCGGGAAGTTGTTTTCCGACACGATCTTCAGTGGCAGTGTTGAAAGTTTTGGCAACGAAGGACTTCTAGCTTCGAGCTTGGCACGTAGAGCCCTCAACTCGCGAAAGCACGCCTGTGTTCTGGCACCGGACACGTCGAAGTCCTCTCCATTGAGCACGAGCCTGTCCGCAGGGTAGGCGGCAGAACATGATGCAGTCGTCAGTGTTCGGAGATCGGCTTGCGACAGCGTGACGGAGAGAGAGTCGTTGGTTGGGAGGTTCAATTTCGCATCTCGTTTTCCCCAATATCTGATAAGCGGTCGCGTCAGCATCCATCGCGTTTGCGAGGTCGTGAGAGGGTGACAGACTTGACCACGGCGATGTTGACCGGAGCGGTGGTGCTTGCGCGATAGACTTTGGTGTCCGCCATCACGACTGTGGGACACTCTGGTGCAAGAAGGGCGTCACGCGAAGATATGCTTCGAATGTCTCAACCAACGGACCCTGAATGAGGATGGGCATCGGAATGTGGCTGGACCTCGACCACAATTTAAAGCAACAAGATGCAGTGCGGGGGCACCGTTCAGCTCCCCCTCTTTCTTGGCTGGTGGCCCACAACCACCAGATCGGCTCGCGTTCACGATAAAAACCCGCCTGCAACTGCAGCCCGCTTTTTCAAGCTGCCTTTTCGGGACAGGATGCTACGAACAAGTGAGCTACGAACAAGTGAGCTACGTCCAATTACAGGGCATGCCCCCCGAGTATTCGACAGTCGTCGTACGAGACATGCTCGCAAACCGTCCTGATTGGCGATCATTCCGACCAGCAAAAACAGGCTTATCGGTTCGTGCTGCAGCAACCGTTCTGGTCCGAGAAGCTTCAGCCCTTGTCATCCAACAACCTGGCTGGACTCGCGAAGCGGTTGGGGGGCCATACGAGACAGACTGGCTTGCGACGGCGCATCGAAAGGCACGCTTCATGTTTGCATACCATGCGATGCCTGCTGGCGTCTCCGAGGGCAGGACTGGTGGCTGCAGGTCCTACTGGTGGATGTAACGATCGTCGCGGGAGCCATCAGGACGAGATCATGAGCCCACACCCGATGGACAATAACGGCAAGCAAGGCGGATAAGGACAGGCTTGCTTGCGAACTGGCGGATGCTGGTTCGAGCGGGCAGTCGTCGACCGTAAGCGTAAACACAGAATGGCGGCCTGGTCCGTCCCGACTTTCGCTGGTGCAGTCCAGACTTTGGGGTGTGAGAATCATGGCCCGGGCCCCGACTAGTGGCCGATGCATGGTGGATGGAGGGCTCAGCTCAATCCATCATCGGTCGAGACACAGCCGAGCTGGGCGTTACCCCGTCCCAGCTGCTTTCAGCAAAGTCAAGCCGATCATAGCGGCGGGCCCCCACTAGGGGACATCTAGAGTCTTTTGCACCAGCGAAAGACCAGGGGATGTGTTCATGCAGTGACGTGATGGTAGCAGACACACACACACACATCTTGATCGCCTGAACAGCGTCAGTAGAGCGAGCAGGAGGTAAGCAAGATCGTCTCCACCAGCTAGCTGCCTGCCCTGCAGTGGGCCCCTGATGATTCCAAGTAACGAAAGTTCCCACGGTACGTGAAATTGACTTTCTAAAGAATAATACGCATTCAATTATGGAAATACATCCGCGATGAGAGCAACGCAATGACCATCTAGGCTATGAGATGGAACAGACAGAAACCACGAATGTTTTGTGACAAAAGCACACGAGTAAGCTCTGGTGTAGATTTCGTCCGAAATCATGCGACCCACTGCCAGCCAGCTGCCCGTGACGTCACTAGAGCATCGTGTCTTAAATCCCACGCGCGCGCCTCGCAACACACAGCCGCGCATCCTCTCCTGTAGTGCCAATCGTCTTCCTCTCGACTCGATCCGTGAAATGGGTTACGTACCCCGACCGATTCTGCATTTCACAGGGAAACCTTTCTGGGCCACTACTTGCCGACCCGCGAAATGCCCTATCGCATACAGACATCAAGACAGGTCTTGGGGTCTGACCCGGGGCTATAGCGAAGGTCGCCAAGACGGAGACAACAAACGTACTTACAACCGGGGGGCAACGCAGAGAAGAGCCGATGATCGCCCTTGGCATCGAGAGAGCAGCAACACGCTACCGAAGTCGACCTCTCCAGATCCAACCGGAGGGGACGCGACCAAAGGTGAGCGCATGTCTTGATCGAACCGAGTATTGACTTGATCTCTGTTTCTTGGTGATAAGGTCGAGAGGTGTCGAGATTGCTAGGCTGACCGGTATTGCAGGACGGTTGCTCACGACGCCAACCCGGCTCTTGAAGCTCATTCTACCGATACCGTTTCATCCCGAGCAAGAACACATCAATGCCGAGACTCCAAAAAGGGAAGACTGGGAAGAACAGGCCGTCGAGCCGTTGGCACTGCTTGTTCACCCCCAACAGCCGCTGTCCTATCTGGAAAGACTGATACAAGCCGAGATACCCCCTCTTCGGGTCAAGAATGGCGAGAAACTGCCCGAGATCGTGTTCCGCGCGGAAGCGGACTACACGGGTCGCGAGAAGAGCAAAGAGTCTGAGGATACGGACGAGCCCGATGGGTCCAACGTCGCGTCCTACTCGGGTCTGGGACACGAGGGCCCCAACAAGAATAAGGCTCGGTGGGTGAGGTGGAGCGGGAGCACCGAGATTGGTGACTTCATCAGAGACGCCGCTCGGGGTCGAGAGTTCAGTGTCAGTATCGAGGGCCACGACGAGGAGTTGCGTGTCGCGGTGCCTAGTTTCAAGGATCGGACGTATTACATGCGCTCTACGCTGCGGCAGATGTCGCGGGAGATCGACCAGATGGCCCGCGTCAAGCGCGAATGCGACCTCCTCGCGCACAAGGGCGCACACACGCTGGCCAAAGGCGGTTTCGCTGCACTGGCCGGCTGGTGGGGGATTGTGTACTACGTCACCTTTCACACAGAAATGGGCTGGGACCTCGTCGAGCCCGTCACCTATCTCGCGGGCTTGACGACCATCATGGGCGGCTATTTGTGGTTCCTGTTTATCAGCCGGGATCTCAGCTACAAAGCAGCCATGAACATCACGGTGTCGAGACGGCAGAACGCCTTGTACCAAGAGCGTGGCTTCGATCAGCAGCGGTGGGAACAAGTCGTCCACGATGCCAACTCACTGCGGCGGGAGATCAAGATAGCCGCTCAGGAGTACGGGGTGGACTGGGATGAAATGAAGGATCTGGGGGGCGAAGAAGTCAAGGAGGCACTGGAAAAGGAGAGAAACGGAAGGAAAAAGAAGCACCAGGAAGAAGAGGAAGATGATGACAAGGAGGATGATGCCGACGCGGACGATGTCAAGGATGACAACGGACAAGACAAGAAAAAACACAAGTCAAAGACGGACTGAATTCCGGGCGATGCATGCATGCTCCGCATAGAGCGAGCGGCCCTTTCGGATACTGATGAGTCAAAAGGCGTCAATCACTAGCCTAGAGAAATGGCGTACGTGGTGCAGCGCGAAAGTTGAATGTTAAGCCGGCAAATGACAATTCTGGAAGCCCCCCACATTGTTCACATCGGGTTTGTGATTAAATCAAGGAGCAATGGGGGGACATGATCCCATGTATCGCCAGGCTTTGCTTGTCAAGGGGCAAACATGGCCTGACTGTCGAACCGCGGCTTCGGCCATGTGCAATTGCTTGCTCCATCACCTCACGTTGTCATCTTGAAGTATGCCCAAGATAAATGAAGACCAAGCTTGGGGGGTTGACCTCGTCGTTTGACATGCGGAACCCCACCAAGCCAAACAAAACTACTCAAGTACCAAGTCGTGTGGATCTATTGATGCGCAAGAGGCATGAGGACGCCATGACAATCAACGGTAATTGTGACTCGTCCAGCAATGAAAAGGCATGTTCGGAGATCCGCTACAAGCGGGTTGAAGCGCGCTTGATGTCCCACCCCCCACCACAACATCACAAGGAAATTTTCGGCGGTTTTATTTTTTTTTTAACTTTCCTCTTTCCCCTCTCTTCGCCCCGCATCGCATACAAAGACATCAATCGCAAGAGCGAATCCGAGCTCGTCCAGAAGCTCAGCAAGTCGTCGCTGTATGTAGGCTGTAATTTCCCTGGGCCGCCAGAGAGAGGGACGGATCGCCGCTCCTCTCATGTCCCCTCCACAGACATTGTATCTGCCAGATGGCAGGAGATTCACCGTGACGCCCGTCTTTGGCGGCATGGGATTCCGAGCCGAAAACCACAGCTCTTCGCATCATCTGCCTCACCCGTTTCCTATTGGCTGGATGACGGTGCTGCACACCGAGGAGGACAGCCCCAACTTTGACGGGTATAGCCTCCGTCGCACGGGCAATCCGGCTCACGGCCCGGCCGGTGTGACGGACGATGGTCCGGGCAGCGGCGCGGACGAGCAAGTCGCGCCGCCAAGGCTCAAGAAGCGCACCAAGCCCTTCCACAAGCCGACGCTGCATAACGACACGCTCTTCCTTTCGTCCATTTCCCTGCCGTCCAGTGCGGAATACAAGCCGGCCGTCAGCCAAACGCGAGAGATTGCCATGATGCTCTGGATCACGCTGTACTGGTACTTTCAGCAGCCGGCGCCGGACCGCGCCGTGGAGTCGCCCGCGTCCAGAGACACGCCCGCGAGCGCCAAGCCTCTGGGCGAGTGGAAAATCTGCATCAGGCGAGAGGGGGTTCTCAGGGGGCGTAACCTCATCCCGAAACTGGAGAGGATGGGGCTCATTGCCTCGGAGGATACCAGCGTTGGGACCAGTGCTGACGACGGCGGCCAGGCTTGGGATAACATGTTTGTGTCGAGACGGATGTTTTGGCAGATTCCGCCGAATCTGTTTCTGTTCACGTCGCAGCCGGTGGGCAGGGCCGCTATGCTCGGCCTGTCTGGCACCGGCTCGGGCCCGGGCTCGCCTCGAAACAGTCGTCCTAGCTCGCCAAGGGTTGATGAGACCTGGACTGTCGGCGGCAACGGAAACACGACGCCTCTGCCACTGGATGTTCCCGGGGCGCCTCTTCCTGCAAACATGCCCACGTCACCCATCTTTCCCATCGGGCCATACTTCTCGTCTTCCCACCTGCCTACGTACTTCCCTCCGCCGCCTCTGCAGTACACCTTCACCAAGGGTATCCGACACCCGCTGCGTCCCAAGCCACCGCGGATGGGAGAGGTCTTCTATACGCGCTTCATCGACAGTGTAGGGCAGTACCTCTCGTTCCGCGTAGCATCTTGCTCAGGACAAGCAGTCCCTTACTTGGGTCCCGTCGGCCCAAACCCCCCCGAACATGCCGAGCACCTCTGCTCCATGAGCGATCAGGAATTGCTCCAATCCTGGTTCGACAAACCCCGCGTCAAGGAGTTCTGGGGTAGCTACTCGGCAGACTATTTGGACAGCATGCTGTGCTCGGGGCACTCGTTTCCGGTCATAGGCCTGTGGGACGGCGTCCCCTTTGGCTACTTCGAAGTGTACTGGGTCAAAGAGGACATTTTGGGCCGGCACGTCGGCAACGCTGCCGAAGACTGGGATCGCGGCATCCACATCCTCGTTGGAGAGGAGTGGTCGCGCGGCCGCGTGCCGGCGTGGCTGACGAGCTTGGTACATTGGTGCTTCACGACAGACTGCCGCACCATGAATGTCTGTCTGGAGCCGAGAGTTGACAACAAGAGGTGAGAGTGCGCCCAACGTGTGACCTGCAATAGTGCCCAGACATTACGTTGCTGACCATTGTTGTGCTGTCTGCCAGGGTGGTGCAGCATCTTGACGCGTGCGGATTCGCCAAGGAGAAGCAAGTCTCCTTTCCGCACAAGCAGGCCTGGTTCGTCAGGTTGCGGCGAGATTATTGGGAAGGTCCGGCGCTGTGAGCGACGAAGCCTTTTCCAGCTATAAAATGGGTTTTTTGCATTTTGTTTCAGGAAGTACCTTGGCATCTGCGTGCGTACGAAACGGAGCGTCTGGTCTTGATCGTCTGCATATGAAGGGGACTTGATCGCGGAGTCTGCATATGGAAGGTATTTGATCGAGAAGTCGACGTGGCATGTATTTTGAAGAAGACTTTTTTTCCCCTTGTTTCCTCACCGACAATGAGCATTCAGGGTGTGTCATCTTTGAATAAAATAATTTAAATAATACTTCTATGCGGGCCCAAACCCAATTCGTGTGAGTCGGGAATGACAACAAAGCATAGTGTATTATTATAGGCAGACCATTTCCATGAAGGGGAGGAGACCAAAAAATGTGGACCGTTTGATAAAGCACTTCTCGTCATGATGCTATACAGCCGCGTTCGCGGGGCTATTGCGCTGGATATGTATGCCTTGACTTGTACAGAGCAGGACCCTGCATCATCGAACGCATGTAGCCGACATGGCCTGCCAGTGGCATTGTCAAATTGAACCCATTTTCAGACTGCGACCAAGAGTCGTCTGACAAACGTGTCACCCAAAGTCCTGTCATTCAAGTTCACGCACTTGGCTCCCGCCGTAGTTCCTTTGGGACATCACTCCGTCACCGTGACATTTCGTGGCTCTGACTCGTCCACAAAGCCCACCGATATTGACACAGCCAGCATCGTGACATCAGCGAGGACACAGAATTGGGCGACGAAAACATTTGTAAGATAGGCGGAGCTGTGGATTGTGCCTTGATCTGGCTATATGATCAGCGACATGGCATCAATGCCGTTATCAGGGCGTGTTCTCACGAGAGCTTGACGTCACGAATCAAGGCCGACAACAGGTACTGTCGCGGCACAGGTCTGCAAACATGGTGCTATTATTGCTGTCCGTGCCCAACGCATTGAGCAATCGCTGCGAAGGTCTTATTTCATGGAGAGAGTGCTGTACCGTCTGACTCTCAGCGTCGCCCGCTCACTCGCAATATGAAGTGCGGTGTTAATGCACCGCCTGGCACTTGACTCACTTCAAATACTGCTTTGACCTAGTTTAAGGAGCTATGACCTATGACTGAGTACTGCACTGCGACAGCTACGCATCAGGCGCGACCATCGGGGAAAAAAACCCACGCAGCCTGCAAGAAAGAGCTGCGTGTTGGAGGGCGATCTCATCAGCCTCTTAGAGGCGATACATTCACGGCAAAGGTTTTTTTCTCAACCGACCGGAACCGGGCCTTTACATCTTGTATTGCTGCTATTCTGATGCAGAAAGACACTTTTGGGCAGCTAACACATACGTCCAGACTTTTAAGTTGTCAGCCTTGCAATGCTTGTAAGGAGGCTATTGTTTGAACTCAAGATACGCCAGTCTTGAGGACAGGAGACTGCACTGATACTTGGTCTTCATTTCTCGTGCCCACTTCACCATCAAACCTTTATTCGAAGAGTTCCACCAGACCTAATGTCTGACTCGTCTCGCAAATGCGAGGGTTGTGCACATGTGATGAAGCCTTTCCATTATGACAATGAAATCTGTGGGTGTTTCATGCATAGCGCTTTGCGAAGGGGCAATGATGGAAGTCTTTTGTATTTGAAGACTTGTAGCCTGAACATTAATACTTGAAGATCATTCGACGTCGACGGCAAGAGGCAGGATACATCATCTTATTGTCGTTTTGCTTCTCCTTGTTGTCCTCGAACCTGCTCCAGCGCTTGCAGCTGCTTCATTCTGAAGCATGTATCAGGATGATCTTGGTCCAGCCCCTCCTGAAAGACCTGGTGGCACAAAAGTTCGCCGAGTCCCGACGTCATATCTCATCGTGCAAACAGCCAGCGAAACCCGAGCGATACTCACACTCACCTTCTTTCGTAGTGGGGAAATTGAAGTGACACCCCAAATCATGAGAAATACGTGAGACCAGCTGCTGGCGTTCTTCTTCGCCGGACAGGACTCGAAAGGCATGCTCCGTGCGTGGAAATTCTTCGAGTTGTCACGCTGTCCACGCGCGAGACCGCGTAAGAGAGGAATTGAACGACTTGTTCGGAAAGGAGACAATAGTGGGACTGATGGGATAGAGCCTCCCATCTAACGAAGGAGCGAAATCGATTGGGAGTATGACGCACATATATGCGGTAGTGAAATAGACACTCAAATTGTATCTACTAGCGAGCACTACGGGGTCTGTTTCCCCGGTCGAGGGTCTCGCAGTCCCTCTTGTAGAGCATAAAAGCACTATCTCGACGGTACCATCATGGTGGATTGTCACATGTCTCTGCAAAGAGTTGAGGCCGTGTACAGCGACTCGACAGAGGACTTAACCCCGGAGCGCTGGCTCGATCAGCAAAAATATACCCAGCCGGTGCTTGAAGAACGATGAAGCGAGGGCCCCGGGATTTCATTGGTCAGGAACTCGCCTTATGGGAGACTCGCTTCGTGGTCGCAGTTGTTGACACGACTTTCACTTTACGAAAGTTGAGTTCGGGACCCTAGAGACAGATCAAGAGGAACGTGTCATACTTATCAAAGGAGAATTGACAGGGTCAAGTCGTGGGTGATTGCTATAAATTGGCCGCTACTCTGTTTGTTATATTGGTGCAATAATTCATGGTGTCGCGGTGTATAGGGATTGTGAAGCAGAAAGGAATAGACAGTACTATAAGACGAGTCCTAGAGGGCATATTAGCCAGGACGCAGAGAATCCAACAAGATAGCCGATATGCCCTCTAGGACTTGTTTTATAGTACGTCTATTTCTTTCTGCTTCACGATCCCTATGTACCGCGACACCATGAATTATTGCACTTTTAACTATATTTAGGATATGGACTACCCCTATAGGTATAAATAGGGCTTATTTAACCGCGCTGAGGTAGGATGTAGTGGTTATTTTATAGTGGCTACTGGTGGGAATCGAACTTGAAGTCAGAGGAAGTTCCAGGTGCAGATGTAACACCTCCCGGGCTCATAACTGTCGCGTCAAAAATGGCGCAGCCACGACTGGCCTATAATTAATATGCTTAGTAACCCTTATGTACCGCGACACATGGCCTGCTAACTTGTGGTCCACAGCGTGCGACGGCTGACTTTGTGTGCGGATATATCAAATGACTTTGATGATGCGAGTGCGCCGCTCTTCTGAAGACTTCATGCTCTGAGGAGCCTCAGTAATGGAATGAGCGACGCACGAATCACAGAGCGAAAAGTTGGTATTGACAGGCGGACATGGGTAAGCTATGGACGGCGTCTGATCAATTGCCGGTGGCGTAGGCGTCGAGCCGCGGCAGATGAGTCTATCAGGTCCGCCCCATCCCTTTAGTCAGCACGGCTTGTGACCCTCCATTCGGCTTGTCACACACTTCGGCTCGTCGGCCCGTATAGTGGTCCTCTTTTTCTATCAAGTTGAATAAGTAAGAAACCCCCATGAAAAACCTTTTGCAAGCATCATCTCTTGTGTCTTGTTCGAGAAGCGTTTAGCAAAAAGAAAAGAAACACAAAAGCTGTCATTTGAAGTATGCTCTCACTACAATCGACATCATGTCCAATTTCACACGCACTAGTCCGTGCCGCGGTAGTGATGAGTGATCGTGGCCGACCTCACCGCGTCATTACAAATACGCCTTTCATGCGTGACGGTCGCGTCACGACGCTGCACACATAAAATCCCAGAGTTCCTCCCGCTCATGCTCGACGAATGCTGCACCACAGTGACTCCATTCTCATAATGCGAGCCTCCACGGACAAAAATGCCCAGGCGGGCCCCTCCATCTCCGACGAGGAATGGTCTCGAGAGCCTTCCAACCCGCTGAACTGGTCGGGCTGGCGCAAGACGATGCTCGTTTCGGCCACGGCATCAATGGCCTTCATGGCGTGCGTGTACCCTTCGCCCTCTCCAGCAACAGAGCTGACATCATCGTACAGGTCAGTAGGAACATCGATTCTCAGTCCCGGCACAGCGCAGATCGTGGCCGACTTCCACGTCGGTCGTACCGTTGCACTCCTCCCGGTGGTGCTGTACGTCTTCGCCCTGGGGTTCGGGCCCGTCGTTGGCGGTCCCCTATCTGAGACGGTTGGGCGCTTGCCCATCTACTATGTGACGCTGCCGCTGGGGTCACTGTTTACGCTGGGTGCTGGGTTCGCGCACAACTTTGGGGCCTTGTGCTTTTGTAGGTTCATGAGCGGGTTTATGTTCGCGCCGGCGTTGGCGGTGCCGGCGGCCTCGTTGGCTGAGACATTTGCGCCGCGGACGAGGGGTCCCGCGTCGGCCATTTTTATTCTGATGCCTTTTTTGGGTCCTGGGCTAGGGTGAGTCATCATGGCTTTGTTCCTTCGTCGTGATGTGCGCCTTCCGGTGCTAGGTCGTTCTCCGGCGTAACCTCTCTTCGTTTCCACACCAACAGAGCTGACGGGGATTGTCTTAATCTAGTCCCGTCATGGGTGCGTTCCTCGTCAGTAGAAAAGACTGGCGTTGGACGCAATGGACCTTGATCTTTTTCGCCATCCTGTGCATGCTTCAGCTGCCTTTTTTGCGCGAGACATTTCATCCCATCCTGAGGCGACGCCTGGCCCAGAAGCGCGGACTCGAGGTCCCGGCCCAAACGCCGCTCGGTGCCAGATCCAAGTTGTTTTTGCGCGTGGCTCTGTTCCGCCCGGTGCATATGCTCTTCGCTGAGCCCATCGTCTCATTCTTGTGTCTGTATATTGCCGTCAATTTCGGCATTCTGTTCAGCTTCTTCGCCGGAGTCCCCTACACTTTCGGCTTGGTGTACGGCTTCAGCTTGGAGGAGTCTGGTCTTGTATTCTTGTCCATTGTCATAGGGTGCCTCTTGGGCTTTGTCACCATCATCCTGTGTGATGTGTGCATCTATCGCAAGAAGGTGGCGGCAAGGACGAGCAGTGGGCAAACAATGCCAGAATACCGTCTTTACCCGGCCATGATGGGCAGTCTGGGCTTGCCCGTTGGTCTTTTCTGGTATGCGTGGACGGCAAGAGCTGAGGTGTCGTGGGCGAGTCCAGCTGTGGCCATCGTGCCCTTTGCATGGGGCAACTTGTGCGTCTTTGTCAGCTCGGTGCAGTACATTTCCGACGCGTATAGCGGGAGCGTCATTGCAAGTGCTGTGAGCGCCAACGGGCTGGCGAGATACGGCTTCGCGGGCGCCTTTCCCCTCTTCACCATTCAGAGTGAGTGACCCAACGCAATGAAAATGAAAGAAAAAGCGAGATGGGACCATGTTTTGCTGACGGACGTGTGTCTCATGCAGTGCTTGTCAAGCTGGGGATCAACTGGGCCTCCAGTCTGCTTGGCTTTGTGTCTTTGCTATTGATGCCCATTCCGTGGGTCTTGTTCAAATTTGGGCCGACGATCCGCGCCAAGAGCAGATATGAGACGGCGAACAGTACGTCGTAAGGGGGCGTCCGTGGGTGGGATTTTGGCCTTTTTTCGTTCATGATTCCGATACGCCGTATTCAAACAGAGTAGACACGCATCAATAGACAAAGCGTTCTTGGGTCGTCTGAACTCGAGCGAAACGCGGCTGGCCGAGCCGAGGCCCGATACAGTCAACAGGGTCGACCGGCATTGAGTTGACTGGAAGCTTTACTTGTCCCACCTGCGCCAAGAAAATCTTTGCTGGGCATAACGGCCGGATATGACCACAGGCCTTGGCATGTTCCCGCACGGCAGGCAACAGTCGTATGCCGGACAGCTTGGCAGCACCATGGGTCCGGAAACCCATGAACAAACAGAGCTCGTATGCGGTCCTGAAACCCACTGACTCCTGGTCCAGTAGCCTGAGTAGGCAACACTTTGCCTCGACATGTGAGCAGCGGCATCGATGTGCCGCAGGTATATGCCAAACGGTCGTCTTTTGTCGTAGTCAGATGGTCTGTTTCCAAGTGACGACTTTTTTCTTTTGGGGGCTCATTTCTGGACTATAGGCCTCGAATGTGTGCCCTTGATCTTGTTGCTTGTGGGTGCAACACCGGAAGATGGCCGTGGCGAATCCTACGGCGCCTGCTGATTAGCCCCTCGAAACGCATCATGGCAGTGATTGGATTCCGAAGCAAGGCCGCAGTCAGTGACCGGCACTCCCGGCCTAGATAGCGTCTATCGATGACTGGTGCTTGGCTATCCAGTCGCAGCAACGATATGGCGAGGGACAATGTCCTGTGGGTTGATTGTGAAGACGTCTGTGCATTTTTTGTGGACGATTTTCATATTGCTGCCGTGACGCGCTAGACCGTATTGGCCGCAAGTGAGTGGAGTCCAGCGACAACCCTCAACCTCAAGAAGAACCTCCATCATGACGAAACAACGCATCTCTAGATCTAGACCTGCAAAGCCCCATCATCGCACATCATGAGCGTGAACGACACCGACTACGCATCGGACTGCGCCGACAACGACGACGCTCGCGTGCGTCGCCGCATAGAATGGCAGCTCTATACATCCCACTTCCTGTCCATGTGGAACTCGCGTCTCTTCGAGTTCGGCTCCGTGCTGTTCCTCGCCTCCATATTCCCGTCGACGCTGGCGCCCATGTCCATCTATGCCCTCGTCCGCAGCGCCTCAGTCATGCTGCTCGCCCATCCTCTCGGCCTCTGGATTGACACAAGCAACCGTCTAACGATTGTGCGCGTGTCCATAGCAGGCCAGCGTCTGGCTGTGGCGGCCAGTTGCGGCGTCTTTTGGGCCATGGAACGCGTGCCCGACCTATTCGCTGTTTTGGTGGCCCTGGCTTGTGTCGAGAAGCTGTGCGCCACCATGAACACCATTTCTGTGGAGAGAGACTGGGTGCGGTACTTTGTCCATCTATTTCGTATGTGTCATAAGCCGCGGCTGACTGGGCTCAGGTGGTCGTCATGACGGAGGGCGATGAGGATTGGAGACGAGGTGGGAAAGCCATGATATCCTTTTTGTTCCAAACTGACTTCTCTCAAGCCGTGAATGCAAAGATCCGCCGTATCGATCTGGTGTGTAAGCTCGTAGGGCCCCTCGCCATCTCCCTCGTTGCCGTGGCGTCTGTTCGCATCGCCATCTGGACCGTTCTCGGGCTGAACCTGGCGTCCATTCTGGTCGAGTACATCTGCATTCAACAAGTAAGTCGTCGAGAGACAGACACAGCCTGCCTCCCCCATGATGGCTCGCCCTTACAAGGCATGTCAGGTGTACAAAAGCGTCCCTGCGCTCGACCGCGCCCGTGACCTGGAACAAGATGACGAGCTGCCCTCCGAGCCACCCACCACTACCACTCGCTGGCAAGCCATGAGTAAGGTGCTCCCCATCGGCTCCATGGCCTTTTACCTCCGTCACCCGGTTTTCCTGCCTTCATTCTCGCTATCACTTCTCTACCTCACCGTTCTCTCCTTTTCCGGCCAAATGATCACGTACCTCATGGCTGTCGGATACTCGTCGCTCCACGTGGGCATCGCCCGAACGGGCAGCACCATCATCGAGCTCAGCGCGACATGGGCTGCGCCGCGTCTCATGAGCCGCATTGGTCCGATCCGCGGTGGTCTCTGGAGCTTGACCTGGCAGATAGCCTGTCTCCTCGTTGGCACCTGCTGGTACATCCTGGACCGGGAGAAGCAATGGGTCAGTCCGCTCCTGTCCGCCACCGTGCTGGTCGTGTGCGTGGCCTTCAGTCGCCTTGGTCTATGGGGCTTCGACTTGTGCGCCCAGATGATTGTCCAACAGGTGCGTTCGCTCTGCTTCCTCCCCCTGTCTGTCGTTCTTCTCCCACAAACAGGAACGTGACACTGATCCCCGACGCAACAAGCAGGAAGTCGAATCCACGCACCGCGGCTCTTTTTCTACCGCTGAGGCCGCTTTCCAGAACCTCTTTGAGCTGCTTTCCTTTGCGTCGACCATCATCTTTTCCCGGCCAGACCAGTTCCGGTGGCCGATGCTCATCAGCATAGCGGCCACGTACGTGGCTGGCATCTTGTACACGTCTTTTCTGCGTTCACGGAGGGGCCATTTGTTTCACGCACCGCGCTGTTGCAAGGGCAGGATGGAGGGCAGAATCAGCTTGGACTAAGGAGACGGTGCCAAGACGCAGCGACGAGGGTCTCAGACGAGTCAATGCTTGGCTGACCGGGGACCTCATCCATGAGGGGGTCGTTATCTGGGATCACGAAGTAATGATATCGTACATCACTAGGGTATGCAGCAGATCCTGTATCCTTGACTTATCACTTGATCGGTGCAAACCGATCCCAGTATGTGGATGGGCAGAGACGAGTCGTATTTGTCGACATGATCAGGATGTGGGCCAAGCCTGCCGTTATCAAGCGTTTCCCTTCGGCACAAGCCGTAGAAAAAAAGATCCTCGCACAAAAGCAGCATGTGTATTTCCCATGACCAATGTTTCCGCCAGTAGCCTCCAAATGCCCAATGTCTGTCTGCACGCTCTCTTCCACACTATTGCTTCGCAAGACCGCCTCGTGATATCGTCCTCTCTCTCATCTGAAACCAGCACTGTTCTTGCAAAATATTGCCCTTGTCCAACAAACTACCAACGGCAATCGCCTCGGTGCTCCAAACAACACAATATGCTCGTCCCTCCTATCTTGGCAGTCTCCTCATCTTAAATGTCGCATTATTGAATCCCCACGTTAACATGCCATAGTTCCTGACTCTCCTACCTTGTTACTCCCTTTCCCCCTCCCCTGAACGTCTGCCAATCGCTCTCCTCATCTTGTAAGTATCCCATTATTCCAACCCTCACGTCTAAACCAACACATTTTGGATTCCCTACGCGCCCACCCCCCAACATCTCATTGTTCCTGATTCGCGTGCCTTGTTACTCTCTGCTCACGAACATCCACCAATCGCCCTCCTGGCCTCGCAAACATCCCATCATGCCGATCCCCCGCCCGTCTTGACACGATCTCCCAAGATTTTCTTAAGGCCAGCCCCCATCTTAGCAATTCGGCCATCCTTCCATTCTCAGAACTTACCCGAAAGGGATTATCAACACCAACAAACGCTACCCGAGCGATAAACATCCCGTCATTCTTGAACATCACCCAACCAAACTACCAACACAACCAATCGCCATTCAACGCTCCGCCCAGTATTCCCGACCATTTCCCTCTCGCGCTCTGCGTCATCATCACCTGCCCAGCGCTCCAACACGCCATCATTCTTCTGCCTCAGTCCAGACAGTCTCGCTCTTCCCCAGTCAGCCTACTCACACTGATCACCCACCCAGCCTTCTAAGTGTTGTTCTTCTCCTTCAGTCGGGATAATCTCGCCCTCCCCGAAACCTACTCGCACTGATCGCTTACCCAGCCTTCCGAACACGGCCTTATCCTTCCCCATACTATTCCTGTCTCAATCGAAGCCGATTGTGGCCGGCCTTCCCAACAGGGCATTGTTACTTCCCCCCCGTTTTGTTCCTGTTGTCCCCGCAGCCGAATGCATCCAGCCATCCAAACATGGCATTGTTCTTCTCCCCCTGTCTATTTCCTTCTCAAAGCCAATTGCCCACCCAGCATTTCTAAGCCGTATCATCAACCGCCCCCTTCTATTCCGGTCCCCCTCGAAGCCAATCGTGCCAAGCGACCCCTAAAACCGAACCACCAATATGCCCGTTTTATTTCTGCCCCCCTCGAAGCCAATTGCACCCAGCCTTTCGAAACATGGCATTATTCGTACCCCCATCTATTTCTCCTCTCAGAGCCCACCCAGCGTTCCTAAACTGCATCATCAACACGATCCGCAATCAGAACGAGGAACTCTCTGTAAAGGATAGTGTTTGGTCCTTGGTCGCACCACTAGAGAGAACCGCACACGCTTTCCTGCAGATTCCTTGAGGCCGATTGCCTCCCCGATCCTAAGCCAATACCCCCGTTCTAAAGTCTTCGAAGCCAAAACACTGCCCAGCTTTGCTCAACCAACCCTTCCATGATTGTCCATACCATCCATCGATAACACCCCCCCTTTCAAACGCCTCAAAGCCAAGCCCTCGCTCATTTGGAATGGTCCCAGCCGCGGTCGCATCCCTACCCAGATCGTCCGTCACTCACGCATATAATCAGACTAGGCACGTGGCTGGCGGACCCTGCTATAAGATGTTTCACGTCGTCAAGGATGTACCTCCTCTGATCATCAAATACGGGTCGGTCTTTAGTGCTTAGGGCTGACAAATGGGCTGGATGGCGGCCTTTGAGACGGACGCATGCCTCCAAACTAGTAGGTTGGTTGAACAGCAGGCATGGAGGACGTATGTGCTGCAGAATGATGACCGGACCAGACTTCAGTCACTGGTAGCTTGGAACTTGGTCAAGTGCAGAGTATGTATTTCCAAAAGACTAGATGGATGGCACCGAATGAGTGTCGCGGGCCGCACAGCCAGATTCCTTCGCACAATGTCCGTCTTGCCCTTAGTAAGACACCACTCCCAAAAAACAAAAACGCAAGCGAGGCATCGGGGTCCTTCAGAGTTTGCACGCCTTCCTGACGTTACCGAACTCTTTCAAGATATTGCGGACCTGCACAACAATAGGCAGCGTCTGGCCACTCAACAGAGCCTTAACCATCTTGACAATACCTCCAAAGGTGTTGATGAGACTCTTGAGCAGAAGGATCTTGTCAGCCACTTTGCCGACACTGACCAGCAGTTTTCCGACAGCCAAGGCACAGGAGAAGAAACTCTGCGTCTCGAAATCGAAAGTCGTGACCAGATCTGTGGACTGCGCTGGCGCCACCAGGTTTTCGCTGTACCATTCGTGGGTTTTGGCGTCGCCTTGGACGAGGACTTCGTCGGGGACGGTCAGCAGGGCGGACAAGGCGGAGGCCAAGGCGTGCTCGTCTTCGGACAGAGACTCGTCATAGGGAACGACGGCCTCGGAGACGTTGAAGCTGGGAACGGAGGCAAGGGCCATGGAGGCGAGGCTGACGACGACGGCGGCAAGTTTGAACTGCATGTTGACGAGGTGAGCGCCTGGTGTCTGTTGTTGGTCTTCTTTTTTTCCTTTCTGATGAAGTCTTTAGTCTGGATGGGGCTGGCCGAGTAAAGATAGGTGCAGAAAAGTTGATGCTGATGAAGAAGATGAACTCGACATTCTTTACAGCGAATCGACGTCGCTATATATATTCGTCAACGGCCCCTGTGAGGAGATGCATATTCCAAAAAGAAATGGAAAATCCCTCTCAATCAGCATCCGTTGAAGCAGGGGTTTCGGAGGTGAAGGTAGCACCAGCAAAGACTCCAGACCAAATTCACGGGTAGGGCTTGGGGGAACGACGACTCTGGAATGTGAGGGTGATAAGGTTCAGCTGTCGGGACCATTTGGGCAGCAGGGCTGGTCCTGTCGCACAAAGTCGAATTTGGAGACTGCGGCATTTACAGATACCCATATCTGTCGTAAGGAGCCTTTTCGGTTTCCGATGTCAGCGTGACAGGTCCTAAAACGAAGCTGTATCCCTTGCCGGGAAGGTCGTATCGTAGCCATCGGACTCCAGAGTCCAGCCGACATGCACGATGCTGTGGGCAGTCGCTTTGAATGCCTTGCCAATCCTCCGCATCACCCTGCATAGCGAGCGGCTGACGGTGCACGCGCCAAGGAGCCGAAACCAATTTGGTCACCCGGTCCGGGCTTGACAGGAAGTAGAAGCTTGCGGGGGGACGCAAGAAAGCCCCGTTTGCGGGCCGACGCCGTCACCCACACCGGAGAAACTCTGACCGTGACACGGGGGCTGAGAAGCCGTGTCGCCGGGCACGCCGTCGCGAGGCTGAGGGTTTTGGTTGTGGAGGGGAATGTTCAGAATCACAAATAGTCGCCGAACACGCTGCAAGGGCGGGTGCCATGCAACCCCCGTCTTACAGGGTCGCTGATAATCTGGCGCCAGCCAGGTTCTCTTGTTGTCTCTTCATGACATTACCACTTCGGCGCATTCAAAAGTATTCCCATGAGACATCCGGATAGCAACGCTGTTATGGGCACGGTCAGCATCCAGCCAAGGTAGATCCATCCCACCAGCCGAGGATTGATGCATTTCAAATTCCCATTGACCAATCCCACCCCAATGGTGGCGCCTGTGATACACTGCGTCGTCGAGATGGGCAGTTGTAATTTCGTCGCCGTGAGCACAATGATTGCACTGGCCAGTTCCATGCAGAACCCTCGACTGGGCGATATAAGCGTGAGCCGATTCCCCAACGTTCTCATGACATGATAGCCAAAAGTGGAGAGACCTAGCAAAATTCCCCCGCCACCAAAGCACAGCACCCAAATTGGAATGCTGACATGGTCAGGGATGCCACCCGACGACCAAACCTCGTATGCCGTGGTGAACGGGGCGACGGCATTGGAGACATCGTTTGCTCCATGAGTGAAGGAGGCCGCGGCGGCGGTCAGGATTTGCAGCGAAGAGTACATGGACTCGGCACGATTGTCGAATCTTGTCGCCCGGGAATGCATTTCTGCGAGGTCCCACTTCAAAAGTGCATTGCGTTTCTGCATGGCGACGATGTCCTGTTCGATGCCACGAAGGAGGAACCTGTTCAGCCTCCACAGCAGGACACGAGAACTGTTCCATGGGCCAGGCGGCCGCGGAGGTATCAGCCCGCTGCGCGACTGTGGCACCTGATCTAACGAGGCGGGCTCGGGCGGGACTATCTCACTTGTCTTCTCCAAGACTGGCGATCGTGGCGGGGATCTTGTTTGAACAGATCGCAATAAAGTCTCGGATGCGCGCATGCACCGCAATTCTTCAACAGTCAGATATCCTTCGTAAAAGTCTGTGATGCTGGGCTTCAAGAAGCCCGGAGGCGTTGGGGGCGGCCGACCTCGCCTCAGCAGTAAGGGGCCCTGAAGCGCGTGATACCATTTCAACGTCCAATCGTCACGTATGATACGGACCCAGAGGTAGGGCATGACAAAAGTCATCTGCAACGCCGCACCGCCTGCAGCGGTGGCGAAGACAGCAGTGATGATTTGCGCAGTGGACAGGTCAAACGCGTGAAGACCCTTCCAAGTCACCAGCACTGTGTAGTCTTGTCAGCTGGACAAACATGAACTGGATGTGGTTCTTGGACCGGCGGCCGTCTCACTTACTAGTCACGGATCCAACGGTTATAAAAGTATAGAAGGGTATGGATAAGAAGGCACGCCGTGACGCATTCGGTTTTGTGAGAACGGTCACCTTGGTGAAGAGGAATAGCAGCGCACCTAAGCAACCTGCCGCCCAGGGAGCAACGATCCAGGCTAGCAGGATGCGGGAGACACCTCCCCATCCCCAGTTGACTTTCCCGATCCCGATAGATGCCGTGGCAGTGCCCACGAGGCCACCCACAACTGAGTGTGTGGTCGAAACAGGCATTCCGTGCCTCGTGGCAAAGGTAAGGAACAAGGAAGAGGCTACGATGGTGCACATCATCGCCAGGAGGAGAACTGGTGGAGACGCGTCGAAGTGGTGGCGATCAACGACTCTGATGCGCATCGTGTCTGTCACTCCGCTACCTGCGGCTACGCTGCCACCAAATTCGCAAAGCGAAGCTATGACCACGGCCTGCTTCAAGGTCAAGGACCGGGACGAGACCGAAGTCGCGAATGAGTTGGCCACATCGTTGGCGCCTGATCTTGCCATATTAGCAAGGACAGCATTGGATGGGGAAGCGGGACAAGGGCTTGTCGCTCGAGACTTACCAATATTCCACGCATCAAGAAATGCAAAGATTGTTGAAATGGCAAATATGTAGTTAAACTGACTAAGAACAGCCATTGAAATGAACTTGGGCCGCGCAACCCCTCTTGATATATCCCACGACTGCAGCGCTCGTGGATGGCAGAGCTCCAGAGAGGGCGTCGTCGCCAACTATGGCGCCAGGATCTCAACCAGCCAAACCAGTCGGGATGTCTTTTATGGCTGCGAAACAAGTTTGACGGCGCTGATAGCTTTGATGAAGAAAAGAAGGATTGACGAGGAGGGTGAGAGGTGCGGCATTTCCGCGACCATCCCGGGCATTATAGCTGGCAAGTCGACGAACAGGCCATCGAGAAGCGGGACCCGGGGTCGGACTGTGCGGCGAGTTGTCGATGCCTTGCCCTTTACGAGTCATAGCTAGCTGTCGATGCCTGCCCTTTACGAGTCATAGCTAGCTGCGTCCATGCTTCGAAACTTGGGGTCCCCAGGATGGCGTTTCGAATTCCGACATTATCCGATCTAGACGAATACAGATCAGACTTCCCTGGAGCAAACGACCAGCTTCAAGTGGAGGGAACGATCATCGCGCTTGTTCAAGAACGGTGCAGCACGTGGAAATCCTCGATACACGTGCATGATGTACACATGATACATGTAACACTGCTGTCAGACTTTGCAGCAGGTCAACGTCTGTCCGTCTTTTCGAGTCGATCGAATAGGCTGCGCGACGTAATTCTGCGGTCGGTGTTAAACACTTGATCTTCATCAGATTTTGCGGACAATGCGAGAAGGTGGGAGAGCCGAAGCGAGTGTGCATGTGTATGTCCGCATATGGCCTGACTTGGGGCAGTGCTGGAGTGCCATTTAAGCGCATTCATTATATGTGCGCAACACGTGCCAAGGGGTATAGCTGCTACCACAACGTCAGCTTTTTCACTCGGCATATCTCTCTGTGCAATCAATCTCACCGTCGCCTCAATTTTGTCGATGATTGCGAGGAAACCTGGAAAATGCATGCTGGACCGTACGCTGGAGGCCGGTCTCCATTCGTGCTTTGCTTTCATCGGTGCCTGAATTTGGAGGAAACGGGTGTTGGGCAAGCAGAGGTGGGGCGAGTTAGCGCCAAGACTTGTCAAATTGTCAGTTTGTCACGGGCCGCCCACTGGGAAGGAGCAATGACCAGTGTGAGACTCGCGCTCGTGGTGGAATCAAAGACATATCCGCGAAGAATGACCAGCATGCGGGCGGGCCAAAGCGAGACACGCCCGGTCGTCATGTCCGTTGACATTTTGCCTGAGCTCCATGATCCCGTGCGAGGAAACGGTGCCTGACGGTTTGATCAAGCGTCCCGACTTGTTGATGCATTATTGCCAAGATCATCTTTGTATATTCTGAAACCGACTCTGCGCGCTTCTTTGCGGTGTCCCTGTACCGTCGGAGGGCGCAGGTCACCGTCAAGCCACGAGCAATGAGCGAGGCAATGAGAGAGCACTGCCAGTCTCGCTCCGCAGCACAGGCAGGGGAAGTTGACTTTGAAGCAGATCTTACACAATCTTTTGCATCAGAAGGCTCAGAGTGATTTCATGCGTTCAGACGATGGCGCCGCATACGAACTCAGAGGCCCGAATGCAGCACCGTCACATTTCTCTCCAGACAAGGGGCCACCCATGGCGGGATTGAACCCAGCGTCCTCTGGGTCACATTCCGCGTGATGGTCGTGGTTCGTTGGGTCCCTCTGATCGGCTTGTAAAGGGTAGAATTAGATGATGTGTACTTCATGTCGAAGCTGACCTCTCTGCGCCGGCCTTGCCCTGTGGCCCACTGCTTATGTATACTCATTAGTGGGCCATCATGATCTCGGTAGGTTTCAGCATTCACAGGGACAGGGACGACATCGTTTCACCACCTCAGAAGTCTAGCCATCGAGGGCAACTTGCGGCAAGCCTCAACAAACTTGCTGCTCTTTGCATAAAGGTGAGATTCTACAATCCAATCTATAAATTTGAGTGTCGAATACATTGGCAATAGTGCGGTGGGGGCAATCTGTCTATATGAGTGTCGAATAGACCAGTAAGTGGTGCTGCGATGGAGGCTGTGCTGCGTAGGTCCGTTGTCTAAAAAATGAGGCGTTATGGGCGTCGTGCGCGTGAGGCAGACATTATACCAGGTACGCAACGTCGCATCATTCGTCCTGCTTTGATTGCGGTTCCCGCGACGTAGATGAGATGAATGCCCCTGATTCTAGCTCAATTCCGTGCATCAAAACTTACAGTTCTCCTCCATGCGAGTTTCCTCGAAAAAGCCGTCTCCCCCAAGCCATTGGACAACACCACTACGTCACACCCGCCGGTCCCCACCGCAATCCCACGGTGGCGACCCGGCGCCGCTGTCGGCTTCAATTTATTCTCTCCAATCCCTCCATCGCCACTTTCAACCTTCAACCACAGCCACCACCATGCTGCGCCTCTCCCTCTCGCGCGCATCATCCGCTTCACCCTCGCAGCTTTTCCGCCTCTACTCATCCACTCCACCGACGCACGCAGCAGCAACGTCCATCACTCGCTTCGATCGCTCATACTCTTTTACCTCGGCTCCCTCGCCCCCCAAGCTCCCCTCCGCCCAACAAGCCGAGTTCGAGCGCCTCCAGCGACAGGCCGCCGCGCCCTCCGCCGCGCCCACCGCCGCGGCCCCGTCCGAAGGAAAAGAAGTCAACGCAGGCTTGTACCGCGGCGCGCCGCCCGAGTTCGAAGGCGACAGGAACCCCAAGACGGGCGAGGTCGGCGGGCCCAAGAAGGAGCCGCTCAGATGGGGTGGCGGGGGGGATTGGAGCTATAACGGGCGGGTGACGGATTTTTAAGCTCGCTGTGGATTATGGGAAGCCTACAGACGAGATGAAGCTAGCAATAATGTTTCAAGACAAGTAAAATATCCAGATTCAACGATGGGTCTGTCAGGCCTGCCCCCAGAATTCTTCATGGCTGCCTCGAGGACGCTCCATTCATGGCAGCAGCGAACTTGGACCTTGCAAAGGAAAGATAGCATGGCGTGTTGGGAGAGAGGAATTGCTCTTTGTTGTCTTTATTTGCTCGGGAGGAGAGTTGAACATCTTCCATGTACATTAGGCCGAGACACATGTCTTACACTCAGTAGTAGCCATACACATTTATCATCTCGCGAGGTGTCTCGTCGACCGACAGTCGTTACACGTGCAGCCCAGACCGTAGGAGCATCAAGCATCAGTCGTCGCCGCTGCTGCGACCCCCGCGTCGACCATCTTGACGTCCTCTTGCCTCGAAACGTCGTGCTGCGACCCTTTGACCCGATCATTCTCTTTGTTGCCCTCGCTCAAAGCCCGTTGTTTGCGAGCCTGGTCGTTGGGCTCGCCCTGTTCGGCCAGGTCTTCTCGTGCGCGGTCGCCGGCGAGGGAGGATGCAGGCGCCTTAGCATGCTGATGCGAAGAGCCGTTCATGTTTTCGAACCTGCCCGTCACTTCCCTCATGGTCTTCCGCATCCGCTCTCGGCGACCTCTGCCGCGTAGTCGTGATTGTGGCCGTGCACCGTTATGCACCCACCTGATGTTTTTGACCATGAAGCTGATGCCGTCGTGCACCGACTGTCGATTACCGTATTGGCCGCCAAACTCCCGACTGGTGATCCCAAATCGCGTACAGCTCGCATACCTGCTGAGCCGGGGAAGGATCAGCACGTTGACGTGAAGATCGCGGTCGGCAGGGATACCCATGGGTCCCGTTTCTGGAGGCGCTGTAATCGCCCCTTCCGATTGAAAGCCATCCGGCTGTGGTGCTGGAGCCTTGGCTTTTCGCTTGCTGCCGGATGCCTGGTCCAGATCTAGCATGGCTGTGTCGACCTCGTCCGTCCATTCACCTCTGATCCACCCGCTATGGATGCAGGCGGCTACCACGTCTGAGTCGTCCGTGTAAACGTCAGTACCCCATAGGTACGCCCGGGCTGTCACTTCTTCCCTGGCTATGGGAGATAGATGCACACGAGGAACTTTGACAGTTAATATGCAGTTCTCCTTCTCCTTGATCAGATCCCAAGGGAGTGGTCTGGGATTCGATGAAAAGCCCCTGTGACTTGGCCCCGAGGGCAAGATGCGGCCGGGTCTCAAGTTTGGCTCGTATATAAAGTCTCCCAAGTAATGTCTGGGAAGGTGAGCGACAGATTCGAGCACGGCCTTGGATGACACAACCGTCTTGGTCCGGGGAGGGACAATGGGCATGGACGCCTTGGCCTGAGTGCCTTGCGCTGCTTGGCCTACCTTCTGGCCGTGGTGATGGTGGTGATGGTGGTGGGTTTTCTCGGTCGGTGAAACCGTCGGTGTGCCGCCCTTGAGATTTTTGAACAACGTGACTACTGGTGACGGAGCAGCGTCTTGAGCATGGTGATGATGGTGATGATGATGACTTGGCTCTGGTTAGTCTCTGCTTCCTTGCTTGATGCATCATGCGTACAAGCCTCGGATCGACTGTTCATGCCAGACTTACTGATGATGATGATGATTATGTGCCTTTGAGCGCTTATTCGCCCGACCAGCATTTGTGGGTTTGCTGGAAGTACTGTCATCCTCCCGAGAATTGTCTTCCTTGAGCTTCCGTCGCCTGCCACCCTTGGAGCTTTTGGCTCCGGCCTCTGGCCCGGACTCAACAGCGCGGTCCCCTTCGTCTCGCTTCTGGCCGCTGAGATGTGGTGCATGGCTCGGGAATGAAGCGGCCGTGGATGAAACGGTCGGACTGGCCATTCCAATGCCACTCACACCACTACCGATGCCGGAAAACATGCGGCCGAACTCACTCTTAATGCCTGGTTCGGCTGCCGGCCCCGGCTGATGAGGCTGGGCACCTTGGACGGCCTGGGGCAGTGGAGACATCCTCCCTTTCCGATTGATGTCCTGTACGGCCAGCAGGTTCCGTTGTACCCCATTTGATGCATGATGCTCCTCACCTGCATTGCGTGACGACTCGAGGGGTCGACCAGACGCATTATGGCTGTAAACCGCTGGGGTGGCAGAAGCTGCTCGCTCGTCGCGGGGTCTATGAGGTGCAGGCTGGGACGGCGGCTGCGAGGTGGTTATTGTGTCCACGCGTGCGCGATCGGGCTCATATGGTTGCGAAGGTAGTGCAGGTCCGCTTGACGATTGAGAAGGATGTGGTTTGGGCGGATGGCGTTCGGCCGGAGCGACCGGGAATGGATGAGGAGCTTGAGAGCTCATGCCTGTCTGATAATCTTGGTATTCTGGCCTCTGCTGATGATCGGGAGGAGGCCGATAGTTGGCGTCGTGTTTGGACGGCCCCCAACGCTCCCAGGTGTCACGAGAGTCCGGTGGGCGTCCGTACGGGGTTTGACCTGGATGATGATCGCGGTGGCCGTGCTCCAGGGGTGTCTCGTGAGATGCCGGATGTGGACGCCGTGACTCTGCACCAGCAGGATGAGCTCTGTCGACGACGTCGCCTTCTCCATGGTCTGGCGCCCTGCGGTCCGGTAAAGGGTGACGTTCTCTTTCCCGGATATACCTCTCATCGCGAGTAAACAATCTCGAATTGGGCGGCTCGGAATTGTAATCTGGGCCTGCAGGTGGTCGCGCATCTGCTCGCCGTGAATACGCATCATCTGAGCGGCCCATGTCGAGCGACCGCGACTGCCCTGCACCGTAAAGTAAAGTTTGTTGACCACTCGGCCCGGAAGAGGGCGCCGACGACATTCTGTCCAGCCCTCTCGCCGGGTCGGCAGGTGCCGAGGGATGGCGTTGATGGTATCCTTGCGGAGTACCGTAGCGCTGCACCTCCGGGGGCGTCGAATAGGGTGCGCGAGGTGAGGCCGTGGCACTGCCTCGCGTATCGAACGGTCTCGTGTGGTCGGGAGTCTGAGGCCGGCGGAAAGGAGCGTAGTCGGACGAGGCAGATTGCATTCGTGGTGAGGCGTGCATCGACGGTGCGTACCCAGGTCCTGACGTGGACGGTGGCGGCGGCGGCGGCTGCCCGTGTGACGCGTATTGTTGAGAGGTTTGCGAATCGCGCAAGGCAGGTGGGGGCCCTCCCAGCATTGACGAGATGGACATGGAGCTGCTTCCACCGCTGCCAGACCTGACAACAGGGCCCAAAGCCGGCATCTCTCGGGTAGATGGGAATGAGCTCGGCGGCCCTACGGCCAAGGGAGACGGTCGGGGAGCAGGCGGACCGTAGCTCACGGCGCCCTGCGACTGCGAGTGCTGGTGTTGGTGGTGATGGTGATGGTGATGGTGGTGATGGGGTTTCTGCTGGTGGGCTTGCGTCTGGGAGCCCTGCGAGGGCGAGGTCGACGGCGGAGGCATAGAGAGGCTGAGCTCCCTGGCCGAGGGGAGCGTCGAGGCACTCTGCGCACGCGAGTGGCCGTTCGAATCTGTCAGGCTCGGGCGTGTGTAGAAAGGCGGATCGGAGGTTCGGCGATGGTCGGGAAAGTGCTCGAGGCCCTGATCACGAATGTGAGCGTGGGCGCGGGTGCTGGCTTGGGCATGTGTCGCGTGAGGATCATGAGGGTCATACGAGCCGGGCGGCGGCGGCGAGGTTGAGGACAGGATGGACGAAGCTGTGGCGAAAGGGGAGGTCAAGCTTGAATCCGGTTTTGCGCGGGAGTCTTGACCAAGCCTGCCGTGTCTTGGATCCATGCCGGATGGAAATTTTAGCTCCCAGATGGCCGACCTGCTAACGAGGCTTGAGCGGTGGGACCCGCCAATCAGCACTCGGGCGAAATGGAACAAACGAACGATGTTCAATGATGCTTATGTAGTTCGACAGGCTTTTGCTTTCTTGATTTGCCTTGCTCCGTCACTCAATCGTCTCCATCGCACAACACGACGGGACTGCGAATCATGACCATCGGAGAGCGGGCGGGCAACGTGCAAGCTCTGCAGTCGTTCTGGTGCACCCTTGTCGTTGGTGTGTGTGGGGGAATGCGCTTCGAAACGGTGCGACCGACCAAAAGCTGCCCTCGTTTCCCGCCTGCATGCGAAACCGCCAGGAACAGGAAAGATGCCGCCAAGGATGCAGGCACACTCGTCAACGCCAGACGCAAGAAATCATGAGGCAGGAAGTCGAGGAGATAGACCGCACCGCGGAGCGGCCAAGTCAATAGAGCAACAAGGCGCAAGCCCCGAAGTAGAGAGGAAGAGAGAAAGCAAGAGACAAAAGTCAAGAAACGGTCAAGAGTGGCTGGGGCGGAAATGGCGAACGCCAAATAATAATAAAGCTCGCATCCATCCCACGTCGAACCCACATGCGGCAGAGTAAAGTATGGAGAACGGTCAGCGCCAAACTTTCTGGGGTCGGGGATGCACCTGTGGATCAAATATCATGGGTCTTAGTACTTTGCCCACAGCATGCGGCCCTGCTGCCAGACAGCACGCAGCGGACCCTTCCTGCCTCTGCGCGTGTGTTTCTTGACGCATTCCGTGGCAGCATTTGCTTTGCCCTTCGCATTCATCGGATTCTTCTCAACTTCCACTTGTTTGTTTCATCATCTGCTGTTGACACGTGTCACTGAGACAGCACTTTATGGCAAGCTGTCTGCGGTGAAAGCTGCCCCTCCTCCACCACCCAGCAGGTGCTTGCTACCAATCGGAGAAGTGGATGGCAGCCACTAAAAAGTTGGGCGACACTTTCATCAGTCCAGATCCGCACGGATCACCCGCTTCTGTGTCGTCGGCACGTTTTCATCTCGCAATGTCCAGCCAAGTTGTACGACTTGGCCCTGCAAGGTATACATACATATGAGCAATATCTTTCACCGCCTTGATGACGACGGATTGTTCGCTAGCCCGTATTCTTCCCTACTTCCCATTTGTTTGGGTTCTCCATGAAAGTAAATCTCGCGACTGCAACCTTCGTGGCGCTGCCGGAAAAGACAGAGTTTCATGCCAGCATCCGTTCATGACAACGTACCATGTCCAAGCCGAGCTCGGAGCGCGTGTATAACTGTGACGCTGCGGTCCAGGCGATGCAGCCGATCCGTGCTTGTCTCGTCATCCTGCTCGTTGGTCACGTTGCGTGCAGGATAAATGTTACCTTTGTTCACTGAAGTCTGTAGTCTCACTCGCCCCATAGGTCCAGCGAGAAAAAGACAAGAATGCTTCGGATTAATGAATGTACACGTGTGTGTCGACCATCAGCTGGGCGGTCGCAGAAGAGCGACACGTCCCAAGAGCGACGTCTGCAGACGTGTAGATCAACGGAAACCCGGGTGACGTTGATCTATTGGCAAATATCTCTCTCTCGACTGCAGGGGATGAGAGTGTGGGGGAATGTGCGAATGCGAAAGAGAAGAAAAGGCAGGATTACGATAGCGAGTCGGTCAGGAATGTCGCTCGTCGATCGACTCGTGATCATCGGAAGCCCTCGCATTCTGGCGACTGAACTCGTCTTCGGCTGACAGTGTCAATCGCTTTGCCATGAGCCATTATGCATGACATGCCTCGAGCACCCTCAAGGACCCTGAGCAACCACAGCAGGCTTAAAGGTCGTGTCAGCGGCAACGCTGTGATTGTGACATTTTGACTGCATCACATTGATGAGCAGCAGAGCCCAACCATGCAGATTTCAGACGCTACAACTATGGAGATCAAGATATCGCCTCTCGTTTTACATTTGCGTCTTTCTCGGCGAAATACCCCTACAGGGTCGGATGCGAAACACTCCCCTCTCCTATTGCCCCATGAGGTTCTTTTTCAGTGGGGGTCCGCCCTACGGCGAAGGGCAGCGCGACTCAAGCACACGCCGCCCGCTAGCACGAGATGCCCAAGGCCGCTGGGAGACCTGTTAGCGAGGGAAAAAAGAGATCCGCCCGCTAAGGAAGCGCATTTTCTTTGTCGGACAATTGTGACTCGGTTGTCTGCGTGTGATTGGCCACGACACCCCCTGTCCGTCGGCCATCGGCGAAACACCCAAAGTTCCAATTGTTCTAGAAATCGGTGCACTGACAGCAGACCGTCCTGAAAGTTTGTCGAAGCTACGGCATCGGCCTGTTGTCCCGGACGATTGATGATAGAAGGTCAGACGAAGACGAACATGGAGCCATTTGTGCTGGGCGAGACACTCACGACGTCGATTCCGCCTTCCGAACATTGTCTTCAACGTGAAGCCCGACCAACACGGCATTTGACTTGACTGGACACCGCAGGGGCCGACTCGTGTTTCACATCAACACCATGCTTTAACTCTGCGATGCTTATGCTTGGGCGAGGGTGGCACCGAGCAAAAGCCAAGCCAACCTGCTCCTTCGACGTTGATGCAACGGGATACTGAATCGCGCATGCCAACGGGATGAAAACTCTCTGTGGAACGCTTTTCCCACGCGAGTCTCGTCCAGGCAAACGTCATGATCTTCGCCTGAGTTATGGTCTTGAAGCAAAGCGTGGCTTGGCTTGGTCCCGTGCGACCATTGTCAGATAATCCGCCCTTCCATCCCGACGTCGATGATACGCAACAAATCAGCGGCAAAAGCATTCCGAGCGGCGTAACATCCGTCAATGCGTGGGCCTGCTTAATCGCATTCGTCAATCGAGTCAGCACGATAGTACCAGCGTCGGCAAAGCTTAAGCCCGATTCGTGGCGAACAGGGGGCAACGTTGTTTCTCGTCGAGCCCGTGGCTGTTGGTTTCCATTAAAACGTGGGCGACAGGACGGATTTATTACCAGACCTTGCCACGTTTCACGAACACATTCACCTTTTGCCATTCTGCGGCATTTCGAGGCGCGAAATCCAACGAGCGACGGAGCGACTTGCATATCGAGGAACGGGCGCAGATCGAGCCCATCATTGTGTTGTTACGCTTCCTTTTCCTTCTCTCGCTCTTCATCTTTCACCATGAAGCTTTTCATCGCCTTCTTCCTCTCTCTGGTCTCCCTGGCCTCCGCGGCCTGGAGCTCGGCATCTTGCGGCAAGACACAGTACAGCAATGATACTCTCGATCAAGCCTCCGATGCGGCGTGTTCCTACATCAAAACGAATTCCACCATCGGCACCACCAACAAATTCCCCCAAGAGTACAAGAACCAAGAGAAGTTCAAGTTACAGGGCTTGAGCGGGCCGTTCTTCGAGTTTCCAGTCCTTCCCACTGGCCAAATATACTCTGGTGGTACGTCTCTTTGTCTGGCCGTCAATGTGGAGTCCTCGTACAAGTCTCTTCCGATGCTGAGTCTAACTTCTTTCACAGGAAGCCCTGGCCCTGATAGAGTCATCGTCACCTCGAATTGTACCCAAGCTGGAGTTCTCACTCATCAGGACGCAAACGGCAACTCCTTCCACGAGTGCACCCTGAAGTCCTCTACGGTATCCGCTGTGTCGTTCAACAGCTGGTTCGCGCTCACGGTCTGCTTCGCGGCTACCGGATTCGCTTTGGCATCCTGATCTTCCTTGTCTACTATACTGCAAATTTACTTTACATGCCATGTGAAGATGCTTTGTTCACGGGTCATGATTCGATGACGACTTGTGTTGGAATTTAATGAGAGCATGATGCATGGTGGACGTCACGTTCATCCGGATACTTAGACTTTTTGGCGGCTGCATCGTACTGATATTGTTCGGGATACCTTTGGGGAGACTTCTGCATGAGGAGAGCGTTGTGGACATCCAGCCAGACGATATGCGTTGAGGCGTGGATTTCACGAATTTGTATCAGTAGATTGTATGACAAAGTCTTCGGGCACTCGCAAGTCGGTTTTGACCCGTACGGCCAGCTGCTGCCGCTCGCCCTCTGCACTGTTCGACACTTGCGTTGTGCCACGCCTTCCATTCCAGGAAAATCAATCTATTCTGAACAACAAAAGTCTACCGTGTTTCCCACCATTTCTGACTTTCTCCCGCTTCCATGCCCATTTCGATGACCGCGGTACTTTGTCAAAGTGCCACTGTCAATTTGGTATCATGACCGAGAGGCTGCAGCTCAAACAAGAATTGAAATAGCTTTGGATGAGACACCATTGAATTTAGTCGGGAACAGGACCATCCTTCATATATGCTCTGCTAACGACGAGAAATGGGTCCTGATCTTTCCAGGCTCCTTCAATCTTCCGCATCACGGCCATCTGAGTCTCTTGACAACAATTTACTCTGCCATGGTACCACAGCTCAACATGAGAGACGTCATTGCATTTGCTCAAGATGATGCTCAACTCTGAGAGAAGAATGTTAAACCTTGCATCAAGTCTCTGAACTTGCTCGAGCGCGAACGATGCCGTTTGTGGGCAGAAAGGGCAGGGCCCAATTTGTGGCTCTTCGGCGACTCTCGTCCATCTTTCTCAAAGCTACAACAGCGTCTGCAGAAGACCCGGAAGGATAAAGGGCTCCGTATGACCTTCAAACTCCTGCTTACACCTCATCGGGTGAGTACGCAGGCGTTCTACAATCCTGATCAATCTGGCTGCAGCAAAGTCATCACACGCGACGTTCCTCAACCAGCAGACTTTCGTTGTGATAACACCCTGCGACCATTCTGGATCTGCTTCCCTTGGGCCTTGGACGACACTATGAGCAGAGAAAGAAAAACATGCTAGTTGAGAACGAGCCAGGTATCTGGCCCCCAGGATCTTTCCGTTTTCCTAATTCAACGCTGAGCACGTTAGGAATCTAGATGAAATGCGCAATGTACGAGGAAACTTCATCGGTCCAATGGCATTGTGTACATGCTCGGCGCTGAGACGCCCTGATCGCCAATACTTGTTTCTCTCGTGTCCTCGTAGGCTTTCAACAAGCAATCCCCGGCCCAGTTCAAAACTATCTCCAATGCATTCGCTCGGGGAAGGAAACTCGACCCTAGTGCCCTACACTCGGCGTTGAACTCGAAGTGTTCGCTGGAGTATGCTAGAGACAGAGTTCGTCTACGCGCAATCGCTCCAATGCCTGTGATGCAGGCTTTAGGCTGTCTGAGAAGACTTGATCGAAAGAGCACGCCGAATCTGTGGTCTTGCTACGTAATCTTTTTCGTGTAACATGACTTCTCAGGCCAGGCTTCTTCTGACGTTGTCTCACTAACTATCCAAGAGGCTCATGTCAGGGACCCTTTCTCACTTGCAGAAAAGTCACAAAACACCGCTATGCTGTCTCTCGGCGGTGGAGTGCTAGGCGGCGTTGGCGTTCCCACCAGAAACATAGGACCACCGCCTGGTGCCGGCCTTGGACGACCGCCACCACCGCCCAGTTCACCCGACTATGTTTTTGGACCTGGGGACGTAGATATCGGACTTATAGGGTCAGGTTAGGGTTGGGGTTTTTTGTCCAGATTTTTTGGTTGGCAAAAATAATCGAAGATTGAGCTATCTCACTCATTGGCCCCCCAACTGAAGGGAGGGGGGGCGGCGCCGGGTATCTGTTTGGTTTCAGGTTCATTTGCGAATGAATAGCAAGCACCAGGGTAGTAGGAAGCTCTTGATGGACAATCCCCCAAATAGATCCTGTCTCGTGATTGCGCGACCCCGAAACAGACAGACATGCAAGACCTCTTCGCGCACGTGCGTGGAACCCTGCATGTGTGCCAATATGTTGCTTGCCTCTCAACTTCTATCAGCGAAACTCGCACGCCCGGCGACCACCCTAGCGTGTCACAATGTTTGTGGAGCTAGAGATGCGAAACAAGCCTCGGGTTCATCTTCCGTTATGCTGGTTTGTAGAGACGAGTGGAAGAGAGACAGTGCAGGTAGCGCTGATCAAATTCGAACTTACACGATTAATTTGACCCCTAGTTTCAGAGCCACGTGTGTCGTGTCGTATCGAGACCACATCTTCCGATGAAGTGTCGGATGACTCGAGCCTTGCAGACTCAGATCAATGTTGTAGGCTGTCTTTCACGAGCCGAAATTGTCATCATCGGCCGTCAAAGTCATCATCTCAGTACACATTGCGGACGACGGCAAATCCATCGGTACACCGGAGCCGACTATTGGCTCGAGCGCTACCCAATGTGATAGACGTTTTAATGTGCCCGTGTCTTGACACCTCAGTCCATGCCTCTCGACCCGTATGGCTTGCTCGTATACTCCGTAGTGCGGGTGTGAATCCTCGTTGACAAAAGTCGCCCGCCCGGGCGTCTGCTTAATGAATTCCAGGTCCTTCATGCAATCCCACCGTGCCGTTCACACCCTTCATCCCACCTACCGCTGCAAAGGGTGAAGTAGTCAAGTCCCAAATGTCGGGGTACTTGCTCGCAAGTCTGGTCCGACTTGGTGATGCATACAGAGGACTCCGCGCCCAGTACTGTTACGCGACTACATCGCTCCTACCCTTCCATACCTGGCCGAGAACTATTGGTCATGGCACCCCCACGGCGTGTCGTTGACAGACTTGCAAAAGGAGCCGGAGACAGGCTCTCTGTTGGGTATGTCATATCCGACACGATCCGGATGATGGGGCATTTGGCAGCATTGCCCTGTTTGGGCCAAGATGACACTTTGAGTGGAGCGGATTGTCAACCAGCTTCAGGTCAACACCCGTGAGTGAGCTTGTGCTTGCCAGCGCTGCTCAGGTGTGTGTGCAAGTACACAGACCAGTGTCGGGCCTGTGTGAAGCACGGATGCTCCGCCATCGTGCTTACTAGATGTGAGAAGCCCCCCCCCCCTCCGGATCGATCTGAGGAGGACCTTGTCATTTGTCCACCAGGGAGAGAGTACCCATTGACCTGAGACCGTAAGCAAGGTGAATTTTGGGGCCGAGACTTCTCACGGTGGAGACATGTTGAGTCCTTGAGAAAGTCAGAGTCAATGTGAACCCGGAAAGTGCTGAAGGGGTCGGCGAGGAGGTGGTCAGTGTTGACCCGATGGGCTGACTCTCACGGCGAGGAGAAAGCAAAGTCAGTATGAAGTTGATGAGTTGGCCATCACACAGCAGCATACTGCCCCGAAACGTCTCCTTGACATTCCTGGTCTGGCCCCGAGCCATGGACCGTCATGGCAACCACACCTGCGCCGCATTTTTGCTTGTAGCAGACCATATCAAGACACTTTTGCCAGCAAGAGCACCATGGGGTGTGCAAGCCTTGGTGCTGGTAAGACTCGCCGCCTCTCCTCCCGCCGTCCGACCCCAACAAAAGGACAAAAACCAAGCCTTCCCAACGAAATGTCGACCGAGTGACCAACAAGCCTCCGGATTGGGTCCAAAGACTGTGAAGCGGAACGAGCGGTAAAGGCCGCATGAGCAGAAGCCGCAATTGGGTACTTTTCTTCATTCAAAACCTCTGCCAAGGCTCACATCGGACCATAGTCTTGCTGTCATACGGTCCCTCCAGAGTTCGTCCCTGTCAGCCCCCGAAAGACGCATCTCCCTTGGTCCCGCGAAGTGGTCATTGCTCAACCCAGGCCGATGCCCCTGGACATGTCCGACAACGTCGTGGAGATGCGTCCATCAAATCTCCCCGGGGGGGGGACATGAGACCAAGTCTAGAGCAATCAAACGCTTCACGAGCCAGTTGATGTGTATTTCTTGGTCTCGCGACCGCTATCAGCCATAACCTTGCTCTCGTCAGCGCCGTCCGTCGGCAGATGGCGCGACCGACCTACGCAAAAATCGTGCACGTACCTGTCCTTGATGACGGCTGAGAGCCAACCCGGCCTGTGCGCCTAGCGCTGTATCTTTTCCAGATTTGATGGACACTGTCTCCGACCAGCCAATGCACGTACAGTGGTCGAATAGACGACGGGAGCGCATCATAGTGCATGTCCGCAGGCGTGCTGTTGGATGACGGCGCCTCTTGCCCGTGTGGCCAGCGGCCCAAAGAGCTTGCTTCAGCGGGTGCCTTGGCCTGTTGCTGACGCTGGCCAAATGTCGGCGGCAAAGGGCGACACGAGCTGTCTCGAGAAGGGACGGTTGACCGTTGACAAAACTGATACGGTGCGCCACCCGCCACCGACGTATAGCCAAGCAGGTTGTCGTACTGTATGTAGCTGCCCTTCGGCAGATGCACTGAGCCAGAGCCAGAACACCGGACTGTCCAGAACGAACGTACCAAGTACGACGTGGATATCGCGATGTACCGAATCATGGACACAACCAGTTTGCTTGCACGGCACCTTGGGAGGCAAGAGACAACACCCACGACTGACGCACGCAGCCGTCACAAGCTCGCGTGCGTATACGAGACCCAACCCACGCGCCCAGCCGGCCGTGCCAAAGTGCCGGGTCGAAGGCAGCCAACAATCCCCCCTTTCCCCCGGCATGTGTCGATTGTGCTCTCCCCCTTCCCCCCCGGCACCATGCGACATGTAGGCCCCGGGGAAAAAAGCAAGCCGGGGATCCCTACGCCACGGCAGCTTCTTATTCGTTCGGCCGGCTGGACCCTCACCGGTGAAGGAGAAAGCGCGTCTCGCCTGTTGGGATCGGCTGCTTGCATGCTGCACGACGCTGTCGATACGAACTGGTACATCATCATGGTCGATGCCAACTTTCCCACTCCCTCTTGACCCCTCGTCGCACAAGATACTTGCAGATGGCGGTGAATGAAGCAGCAAATAGAGCCAAGGTAGACAGGCGCACAAATTAGCAGCAGCATCATCTTTTCTCTTTTCTCGATACACCAACGCGCATATTCGAGTCCTTCGATCCGTAGCACCTCAAGCGCTAGCCCCATGTCCATCTCCAATGACGTCCAGTTCGGCAACTACAGTAACCATGTACTTGTATGTGTGTGTTGGTCGCTATGCGCAACTGTGACCAGCCCACACAACATGGAATCCGGATCATGTAGTCGCCGTATTGCGTCTGCTTGCGAATTCCCCCCCCGCGATTTTCAACCTGGATTTTTCCCTGCTGCTTGGGACCTGGATGCCTGCTGTGCGCGCCCCCCCCCCCCCTTCTTTCAGATGCATGGACTCATGTGCCTCCTTTCCTACTTATGTGGAGATATGCACGCACTCACCGAGGCGCCATAATGCGGATCATCAGGATAATGTGCTGCAAGAACGGTAGGTGGGAAGAGGGGAAAGATCGCACGGTACTTATGACGGATTGCCATATTCAGCAAGTCCTGAAAATACAATAAAGATGCATTTGCGTATCATAAAGCGGGAAATCAGCTGCGGTTGTTCTGTTGCTCATCTGGCCAAAATTGACCACAAAGTCTGCGCACATCGATAATCGAAGGTGCCCGCTTCGCATCGCGGTTGCATTTTGCATCGTCGATCTCTTCCCACACATTCATGAGCCGCAGTGTTGTACGCACTTCACCCCACAAACATCCTCGAGGAGCCCGACGCGAGCCTGGGCTGTGCTGGCCATCCCCAGTAAAAACCAGGAGTGTCCGTTATGCAGCCAGGTATCGAGAATGTGATGCAGCCTTGGGCGCAGGGCGTTGGATCATTTTCGCCCACGGATAATTGGCTGGCTGTTGCCGTTCACGACAAGCGGCTGAATAGGTATGTCAGCAGACCTATAGCTTCTCAAAGATGTGATGCAGCGGTATACGTACAGCAGATCATGTCGCCCCTGCTCACTTGTATTAGCATAGTGGCTCTCGAGAGGCCGCGCTGCGTGTCCGGTCGAGCGATACTCACCAGTATTGTTTACTAACAATTCGAGGCTGGCATCTTCGGCCCGTGTCGATGTATTTGGAGCACCATGATTCTACCAAGTGGTAATGATGTTGGCAGCTCAGCTCTTTCTAGACAATTGACGCGTTAGCTTTTGAAGACTGAGCTGCCAACATCATTACC